>LSYV01000024.1:459779-495474 GCA_001584585.1 Gonium pectorale | reverse complement strand
GTCGAGCTCACCGCTGCCCTGCGACACGTGGCCGCGCGCGCGCCCCGCGGCCGCAGCCGGGGCGGCGGCGGCGGCGGCAGGCGGCGCAACGCAGCGGCGCGTGCGCGTCCAGCGCCGTCGTCGCACCAGGTCCGTTGCGCCGCACCTGGCCTGCTCGGGCGCCGGCGGGTAGGAGTTGAGGTTCCAGGAGGCGGTGGCGTAGAACCAGCCCTCGCCGTCCACGTGGCCTGCAGGGGGGGAACACGCAGGACTAAGGATGGGCCCTTGTTTACGCACAGGCCGCCGGTGTGCGGGTTAACTAGGCTTCGTTTTGATGCCACCTGTTCCCCCCACAAGCTGAGTATTATTTCCAATGGGACGCCGTCGCGCAAGCTTGAAGACAGGCTCGGAGCGAAGATGCAGCCGCCCCGCTGTTCCGGTGACCGATTCACTCACTCGACAGGTCCACTTTCCAGGGGCCCTCCCACTCCCAGCCCGCCGGCAGCGGCACATCCGGGAACTCGGACGAGCCGCCGCCTCCGCGGCTGTCGCGGCTGTAGGCGCGGCTCTCGTGGGGCAACAAGTTCTTGCAGCTCCAGCCTCTCAGGGGCAGGTAGCGCTGCGTCTCGAACACCTCCTCGCACACCGGTGGCGGAGGCGGAGGCGGCGGAGGAGGTGACGGCCCTGCCAGGGGGCATGCGAACATGAATATTCCACGTGTGCTGGTGCAGCTCGATCGGAAACATCAGGACACAGACAAGTGCAGACATCGGATACGGTGCGCCCTTGAGACACAGGCAAGCCATGCTCGCGACACGCCAAGGGGGCCAAGGGAGCGCTCTCCATGGACCTCCCCGCCCACGTGCCCACCAGCTACCGCCGGCTG
This sequence comes from Gonium pectorale, assembly GCA_001584585.1. NCBI lineage: Eukaryota > Viridiplantae > Chlorophyta > Chlorophyceae > Chlamydomonadales > Volvocaceae > Gonium > Gonium pectorale. Next base: position 494,609 of record LSYV01000024.1, on the reverse strand, counting down.
TGGCGCTCCCGCCCGCGGGGAGCGCGTAGACGCCTGAGCTGTGGCGCCCGAAGGCGCCACTGCCTTGGCGTCAGTGACGGCGGGCGGGGGCCTCGTCGTCTGCGCCGGGCTACTAAGCTGGCTTCGCTGCTGGTGCGGCGAAACGAAGTCCACAATGTCCCGGTCCTCACGGCCGTCGACGGGCCTGCAGGTGTGCAGCACGGGTTTAGGAACTCGACGGCAGCTATGTTCACGGTAGCACAGGGTCCTCCATCGCCACTCCATCCCCTTGCACATCCCATCCAAGAGAGACATGCCTCTACTGCCCTCCTCTTTGTACCCTACCTCCCTCCACCTCAAGGCGGGAGATGTGCGCACCTGCAGCACAGCAGCCTGGCGCCGCCCTCCCCCAGCCGCGTCATGACCAGCCCCGGGTCGCCGCCACCTGGGCCCCGACTCCACTCGTGCCGCGACGCCACGTCCACCGGATCATGTGGGATCCGCAGGCTCAGAGCCGCCGGCGGCGGCTGCTCCTCCACCGTCGTCAGCCCGGCAAACAGGTCATCCATGTCGGCTCCCTGGCCCGGGGCCGCAGCCACCGGGCTCTCCTTGACTCGCACGCCCGCGGCGTCCATGTGCTCGAGGGGTGTCAGGGGACGAACCTGCAGCTCGCAGCCGCCCGCCTCCCAGCCCAGGGGTAGCGGCAGCGTCTCCCCGGGAGCTACGGTGCCAAGCAGCCGCCGGACGGGGCCGGAGCAGGATCCGGAGAGCGGGGCGGCCAGGAGCAGCTCCTGCGCCGGCGGCGCGGCGGCCGCCTCCACGCAGCGGCGCGTGCGCGTCCAACGCCGTCGTCGCACCAGGTCCGTTGCACCGCACCTGGCCTGATCGGGCGCCGGCGGGTACGAGTTGAGGTTCCAGGAGGCGGTGGCGTAGAACCAGCCCTCGCCATCTACGTGGCCTGCAGGGGGAATACGCGGGGCAAAATCCAATTGCATTCATATAACGATAGGGTGGCAGGGAATGCGTGGGTCTGGACTGCCTCGCAAACCGCCCACTTTGCACTGGGGTTGTGCAGCTGCTGTGCGCCAGATCAGGCTCACCCGACAGGTCCGCCCTCCAGGGCCCCTCCCACTCCCAGCCGGCCGGCAGCGGCACGAGCGGGAAGGTGCCGGAGCCGCCGCCTCCGCGGCTGTCGCGGCTGTAGGCGCGGCTCTCGTGGGGCAGCAGGTTCATGCAGCTCCAGCCGCGCAGGGGCAGGTAGCGCTGCGTCTCAAACACCTCCTCGCACACCGGCAGGGGGCGCCCGTCTTCGGCACGAGGGCGGCGAACATCGGCGCGGCGACGAGCGGGGCCAGGGCAGGGCAGGGCAGGACAGGGGTTCCATATGACCTAGAACAGTGCGCTACAGTGCGCTGCAGTGTGCTGCAGGCAGGCAAACAGGCGAGCAGAAACCAAAACACTCTCAAAGGGGCGTGTGTACGTTCGCAGCAGACGTGCGAGGCGCTACGGCTTGATAACCGGGTACTGAAAACGGGTACCGTGTAGACGGCCAGGCCAGCGCAGTGGAGCAGATGGCGATAGTGTCAAATGCAACGCAGCTCGCACACGGCGTTGAGCCGTCATCCCACCCACCTGGGCCCAAGGCCATCGCGCCACTGCGGCCCGACATTGCACCGCCGGCCGTGGCCACAGCCGCCGCCGTGGGGCCGCTGAAGGCCAGGGCGACCTCCAGCGGCAGGCCCGTGCCGTTCCGCAGCACCGCACGCGACCGCAGCAGCTCCACCACCGCGCCGCCGCTGCCGGCGCCCTCGCCCTCGCCGCCGATCGGGAGGCGCTCCACCACGACGCCGGCGCCGAGGCGCACCGGGACGCGGTCTGACGGGACGCAGGTGGGGCCCGCACCGCATGGCGGTGCAGCGCGGGGGATATCATAACGACAACGGCAACAACATGACAAAACAGGACGCAGCGACGGAATGACTGTTATCTTGTAGCAATGTAGAGCATGGCGTCGCCAAAGATGGTCACCTCCGGTGGTCGACGCAGGGAGCACGCAATCGGTCACCCGTGTGCTCCGCCCAGCTCCCCACCTGCGGAGCTGGCGCCCGCGATGGGCGCCCACTCGCCGCTGCCCGCCAGCTGCAGGCTCTGCAGCACACGCCGCCGTCCCGCCGCGGCCGCACGCGCCATGACGTCTGCGGGGCTGCTGCTGCTGGAAAGGCCAGCCCCTGGCTTCTCGGCGCCGGCGTTGTGCTGCCTCGCCTCGACGTACGGCTTCCAGCGGGTCTCCACCTGCAAGGGAGAACGGACGGTGAGGTGTCACAAGCGTTGTCAAACACCCCCGCCCTGCAAGGAGAAGCACTGTTGGCTGCAATGCGTGCACTGCTGCGAGTATGGTGTGAGGATAAGTAGCATGTGTGGCGCGACACGATTGCGCGTGAGGCACGATGAAGCAGCTGCAGTTGCATAGGCTCAGCGCAACAGCACACCGTGGCCACATACACACACTCTCACACACACACTCACCTGTTGGTCGTCCAGGGAGATGCGCAGCTGCAGCATCGCGGGATGCTGGTCAGGGCCGCCGCCGCGGCCCACGGGCTGCAGCCGCAGCTCCGCCGCCATCTCGCAGCCGCTGCCGGAAAGAAGCCGGGTCGTCGCCGCGGCACCGCCATCCCGCAGCAGCAGGCCGCGGACGCCAGCGCGCAGCCAGGCTGCTGGGAGCGGGAAAGCGCCCACGGCGACCACCCGCGGCGGACCGCCGCCGGCTGCAGCGCCGTCTGACAGCAGCAGCGTAGCGTGTACCTGGGAATCATGGTAATTGGGTATGCACGCATGGCACGCATGGCAGCCATCCTGCTCCGACAAGCCACACACCGTGCGTGGGAGGCGGGTGAAAACACACACGGCCACGGCCAATCGGATGCATGGCCCCCATGGTCAGTTGAAGGTGCGCCGTACCGTACGTCGTACATGTATGGCCGTGGCCCTCACCGCACTCACCGTAGGCGGTGCCCCGTCGCCCGCGCTGTCGCCCACGCCGTTGTGCCCTGGGGCGCGGTCTCCAACTCCGCTGCCCCTCAGCAGCAGCTGCACGCTCAGCTCGGGTGGCAGGGCCACGACGAAGCGCTCCCGCCAGCTGGCTGCTAAACCGCCCACGGGGGAGGGCGATGCCGCAGTCGGCTGCACGCGGACGGCACGCGTAAGCATGCCCCAGCCGCCGCCAGCGGGGTCGCCGGACCCCGCGCCATGGGGCGCTCCCCGGCCGCGCACCTGCGGCAACCGCAGATGCCACGGGCGCCTAAGCACGCAGGCGACACGCTGACACCGTCCCGCGGACAAAAGTGGTGAAGGTGTGGAAGCGGCCCACCCGTGAAAGCGACCCTAAGATTGCGCGAGCAGCCCGCCGGATGGAGCCCTCTCCGCCAGCACGCGCGCCCCCACTCCTCGACCTCGGTCGGTCCTTACCGTCAGCGCAACCATGAGGGCCGCCCCGCTACTGGACCCCAGCAGCCGCCCCGGCAGGCCCCGCGCCTCCAACACATCCACGAGCAGCACCACCTCCGGGGCCGCCGCATGGCCCGCCGCGGAAGGACACCTCCACTGCTGTGAGGTCGAACTGCCGCCCACCGGGCCCCGCCCAGCCGCCACCGCGGGCAGAGCAACGCCCTCGGCCCCGCATGGCAGCTCCACCTCGACCTGCCCGGCGTCTCCTCCGTCCAGCAGCAGCGAGCAGCCCGTACCCAGCGCGTTGCTGATCAGGCGCTGCCGCTGCGGCCCCGTCGGCGGTGCCCATGCGTACTCGGTGGCCGCTGCGCTGCCGGCGTGTGGGCCGCCCGGCAGCAGCGGGTCAGGCCGGCAGCCGGCTCCGGGGCCTGTAGGGGCATAGAGGTCAGCGCCCAGCCACGGGTGACAGCAGGCTTCAAAAGCCCGAGCCAGGGCTCAGGGCTCCTGACGACAGCACGCGCTCGGCCCGAGTCTGTACGGCAGGGTACATGGTACCGTGGGCCCCTCGGGTACCCGCTTGCAAGACTGCCCAGCTGCTATTACCAATATCACACAGGTGCCCGGTCGCAGATTTCCTCTCACCCAGTAGCACCTCGGCCCAGGTCGTTACAGCAGGCAGGAGCACGTGCAGCCCAGAGGACGACACAACCATCCGAGCGGTATCCTGCACGCCGAGCACAACGAGCGCGCGGTGCTGGGAGGGCAGGACAACGGGCTGCGTGCGCATCCGCAACGGCCCAAGGGGGGTGCAGCAGCGTCGCACAAGTGCAGTTAAAACGACACCTAAGGTCAAGTCCCTTGCACTTCGACCAGGGCGCCGATGTGCCCTCCAGGGAGAAGGCCTGCACGCCAGCCCATGCGCTCACCTGCGCCGTGGACATCTTGACCGTCACTTCTTGCTGCCCGCCGGCGCTTCCCGTACCATTGACATAAGCAGCGCCGGTGACGTCGGCACGCAGCGCCAGCTGCGTGGGCTCCAACAGCGGCTCCCAGCGCTCCGCCGGCGCGGCCCCGCCGCTGAGGGTCCAGGCGCTGGCGACCAGCAGCACCGAAGCGCTGCTGGAGGCGGGGCCCTGCACACCAGGACGCACCCAGCGGTGACCCAACGTTGCGCGTACATAGCGTCCGCGCGCTTGGCTTAAGATGCGACGCACAACCAAGCAGCACCTGTGATTGCCGCCGCCACTTGCGACTCGACAGGACACCTCAGCATTGCGACTTGACAGGACACCTCAGCATTGCGACTTGACAGGACAGCCATGCAACAGACGGTAGCGATGCGCCTCGCACTCGCCTGGGTGGACCAGCCCAGTCGCGCCTCCGCCGCCTCCACCTCCAGCACAGGCCGGCCCGCGCCGCCGCACAGCTGCAGCACCGCAGGCCCGCGCAGCCGCAGCTGCAACGAAACGTCCCTGTGGCACGGAGGCATGGTGCATGCGATGCGACGATGCGCGTGTGGGAAGTGGCATGCTGCGAACGGTAACATTACTGTGGGCACAGAACAGCATGCCTGGCTGCTCGCGGCAGACGTTGCAACAGGAAAGCAACGATCTCGCTTCAACACTGTCCCTGCTTGATGCAGGGATGCTCGGCTTTTGATGCGGCCTCGGCGCACCTAAAGCCTCCGTCATGGCCCAGCTGCTTTTCACCCTGCGGTCCCTGGGCCTGCCCGGTCGGGGCCGCCGCAGCCCGCTGTGCACTCCCCGCCCTCGCCGCCGGAACCCAGTCGTCCGCGGCGAGGTTGAGGCGGGGCACCTGCGTGCTCCCTTCCGAGGGCAGCACCGCCTGGGCGTGGAGGCAGAAAGTGGGGTGGAGGGAGAGGGAGGGAGGAGGAGGAAGAGGAAAGCAGGCAGAAAAGGGGGGCATGCCACAAGGCCTCACGTCAGGCGGTGCGGCGGCGGGTCCACGCAGGCGGGCAGTTGCGAGCACCGACAGGCTTTGCAGGGGCCCGTTTCACATCGCGCTTCGCGTGCGCTTCACAAGAATTAATACTGCGGGCGCGGGGTTTCCGTCAGCATGGTGCTCGGTCGCGACGGCACCTGCGCTACATTCGCGACTGCCATGCGATGCGCGGATGACTGCGCTCGAGTGGTGGAAACGGGGGGCTTACTGGGGCAGCGGCTTCCAAACGTACCTCACCCCACCGCAGTGGCCGCACACGGTTGGACAAGGCAGCCCTGCACTTAAGACGATGGCCCAGCCTCTCACCTGGCAGGCCACGGTGGAGGCGCCGGTCCGGTGGTCCGGGATCCAGCCGCACACACCGCTGGCGGAGCCGGGCTGTTCCGGTGCGGCCAGGTGGGGCAGCGTCCAGTCGGGGCGGGCCATGGAGATGACGCACGGGGCGGTGAGGTCGGCACGAACCACCCTGCGGGCCGGGACACAGTTGCGGACCCAAGAGGAGCGTGCGTTAGGCAGGTGGCAGAAAACAATACCCAGACATACAATACACCGCCGTACACGCCGTACAATGCGAACTTTTCTGAGATTCGCTTTATAACATGCAGCCGAATAAACCAACATGGGACATAATGACAACGTTTGGCGGACGCGGGGCGCTGGCCCCAGCCCAACACACCAGGCAAGCTTGCATGGGCTTCATTAGACGGAGGCCAGGAGCATGCAGCGGTAAACGCAACGAGGCCGTAACACTGACATGCCACGCCTGGTGTGAACGCACGGCCACGCCGTATGCCGTATGCGGCCTCCGCTGTACAATGTAGCAAACATGCAACCAGCAAGGGAGATGTTTGGTGGACGATGGCACTAACCCCAGTTCGTGCAGACCATGCAAGCTATCACGACGTCACGACGCCCACCCTACGTCCACCTCATGTGCGTTCCCAACCTGAAGGTCGCCGCTTGGGGCTGCGCCAGGTCGCTGCCCGCCAGGCAGCCCAGCGCCACGTAGCCGGGGGGCGGCACGGGCCGCCATAGCACCAGCCCCGCGCCACTGTCCCACAGCTGGGCGAGGATGGTGAGGTGGTGTGGAGGCGTCGTAAGAGGACCGGACGCGCTTTGAAAAGGCAGGTGCGTATGTGCTCTGCGCAGGCTTGGACATGCAGCCTTACGCGGCAAAGGCCACGCAGGAGACCGGCGCACAGAGCGGGTGGGTCGCATTGCACACACACCTTGTGGAATCCCACGGGCCGGGCGAGCGGCGCCAAAGGCGGGCTCAGACCTGCGCCAGCGCCGGGCGCCGCCGGGGCTGCCGCATCGGCGCCGGCGGAACCGGTGTCCCGGAGCACGGAGACGGCCGGGGGAGGCGTGCCGCAGCCAACCACGATGCAGTCGCCAACGAAGGCGTACCTGCGGCCGATCGGATACCGGCGGGCGGTCCGAGGCCATCTGGGAACGACCGCTTCTCCTCCCGACCGCAGCGCGAAACGCAGGTAACAGAGCCGCCACACGAACAGAACCCCACAACCGACATCCACAGTGCGCCGCGCCATTGCCAGTTTGTTTGAGGCCAGCGGCTGTCGCAATGAACGCCGTTGAAGCCTCCGTTGCAGCCACGCAGGTCACTGCTCAGGCCTGTGCCGGCCCCAGATCACGCGCCAAGGGCCCCACGTACCCTGCCGGCGGCCTCGGCCTCCACACGCTGACGCGGCCCCGGCCGGGCGCGTTGCCGCACCAGATGCGCGCATAGTCGACGCAAGGCGCCTGCAGCGCCCGCCGCGCCGCGTGACCCATGGCCTCCCTGCGGGTGCAGGGCGCCACACGGTGGGACACCAACCCCGCCCATGACACACATCACAGGCTATGCACCGGAGCTGCACATCGCCCTTCCGGTTCGCTTGAAACAGAAGTGCTACAGCAGTGAGTAGCGGAATGGGTGTATGGAGAAGGTTCATGACTTCGGGCGCCTGTCACACACACTGAGCGCGCCTCAGCCGCGTCCCAGTGGCGCCGAATGACTGACCTCCGGGCTGCCAGGTAGTGCAGCTGGCACAGCAGGGACAACGGAGGGGCGGGCCGGTCCGCTGCATCCACTCCCGCCATGAGACCCCCGGCGAGGCCTCGTGGACGGCTGCTGCGGCCCGCCGCTGCGGCACCGGCTGGCCCGCTCGCTCCCGCACGCTCGGCCGCGCCGCCGGTGGCGGTGGCACGCGCCGCGCTGCCGGCGGCGCTGGGCCGAAACCGCTGCAGCTCCGGCACCGGCGTCAGGGCGGCGGGCGCGATGCTGAGGGGGTTCCGCAGGTCGTACAGCGGGCCCTGCGCGAACCAAGGAGGGTTAACACCCGGAATGCGTTGATAGGGACTGGCAATCTATCTCCACACATAGCCGCAGCGGCGCGGACGGGCTGCGCCAGACCTACCTGAGGCGTCGCCTGGCCCCTCGCTGACACCAGGAACGTCGCCGCCAGGTTCTGAAGCCGCCAGGCGATGCGCAGACCGGCTCCACTGCCGCTGCCCCCGGCAGCCGCCACATCCGCCGCGTCCGCCGGGAGCGGAAGGCACTCCCCCAGCTGCGCCTCGACCACCGCCCCAGCCGCGACACAACCCACGGCCGTCAGCCCCGGCGGGCAGCCGCGCGTGCCCACGACGCAGCCCAGCGCCACACAGCCAGCGGGCGGCAGCGGCCGCCACAGCGCGACGCCGGCGCCGTCATCCCCCTCATCCTGCCCGAGCGAGGATCCGCCGCACCAGACTCGCTCGTAGCCGGTGGGGTAGGCCACGAACCCAGAGCTAATAGCCAGGACGGCCACCTGAACGACCGGCGGCGCCGCGCCCAGGCCCACGACGTCCCCTAGTGCCACGTAGCCCGGCGGCGGCAGCGGGCGCCACACCGTCATCAGGGGTGCTGCCGGCTCTGCACCCCGTGAAAAGGCCACCGGGACGCTCCCGGCGGCGCCAGCGCCGCGCTCTGCGTCGGCCCGAGGAGCTGCCGCCAGCGTGGACAGGCGCTGGAAGCGGTCGCAGCGGTGGAGGGGTCGGTGCGGCGGCGGCGCCTGCAGGGGCTCCAGCGCCAGCTCCGCCAGGTGCAACGCGAGCGCCAGCGAGGAGGGCGACAGCCGCAGCAGCAGCGACGACTGAACGTCGATCGTGAGTCCCCGCACGCCTAACCCTGGCTCGCCGTCGCCGGCGGTGACGGGGTTGTCTTTCCGGTCATCGCCGGCCGAGTAGGCCGCCGTCAGATCCAGCGGCTCCAGAAGGGCCTCCTCGCGGCTGCGGAACGCTCCGACTGTGGACGACCGCGGGGTGACGCCCCCGGCCACACCGGGTGCGGCTGCTGTGCCCGCCACGGAGGTGCTCACCACCCCCACGCTCAGGCCCCGCAGCGTGCAGCGCGCCTCCCGGACCTCCCACCCCTCGGCCCGCACGCTGGCCGCCACGCCGCCACGCAGCACCAGGTGCCGAGCCGGCGCCACACCGGGCGGCCACGGGGCAGCTGTGGGAGGCCCGCCCCCCGGCCACGTCAGAGTCCCCGGGCTGGTGCTGGCGCCAGGGGTGGTGCCGCGCGCCGGGGCGGCGAAGGAGCCCAGGCTGCCGCTGGCGAGGGAGCCGTGGCGCCCCAGGGTGGCCGACGAGGACGACGAGGCCGCCCGGCTCATCGGTCCGGGCACTACGGTGATGGCGTCGGCCGTCGCTGCGTCCGCCGGGTCCATCAGGTGGAGGGCCGCCCCAACGACCTCCACAACCGCCTCGATCCGGGAGAAGGGCGTCGACGGAGCCGGTTGCGCGGGCGGCAACGCAAGCCGCGCGTGCGGCCCCGCGGCCCCGGCGGGCACCGCCTCTGCTCCCTCCTCGTCTGGCCCCTTCTCTGCCCCCTCCGCGCCCGCGTCCGACCGCTCGCCGGTGGGCAGCATCACCACTCCGTCCTCCTGCCGCGCCACCAGCCGCGCGCCGGCGCCAAGGCTGAGGCACGCCGGCAGCGAGGCCGCGTTGACCACGGTCACATTCCGGAGCACCAGCTCCCGCCCTGCCCCCACCACTATCAGCGGCAGCACACCGCCCCCACCTTCGACGCCTCCGCCTCCGCCGTCGCCATGACCGCGGATGCCCGGCGGCAGCACCAGCCGACCGCCGCCGCCGTCATACACCACCTTCCGGCCGCCTCCGCCGCCTGTGCCTCCTCCGCCGTCGCCGGGTGCGTCGGCGAGGAGGCGGACCTGCGGGCTCAGCCACAGGCTGGACCCCGCCGGGCGGAGGTGGGGCGTCGGCGAGGGCGGCAGCAGCACATCGCGGCTCTCGTACGGCCGCGGCACGGGCCCCTGCAGCACGGGCCCCGCCGCGGCGAAGTTGACCAGGCGGCGCAGCAGCCCCAGGCGCCGCGACAGGTCCAGCACGATCTGAGGCCGTTGCAGGCGTACCCGGAGGCCGAACGCTGGGAGCGGCGGAGTAGCGATGATTGTTGAGGCGCCATCCACCCGGGAGCCGCCTGCCTGTGGCTGTGGTTGCCGCTGCTGCGGCTGCACGATCCGGAACTCGAGTACGAGCAGCGAGGGGCTGAGCTTCTGGCCCGCCGGCTGCGCGGAGGCGCCAGCTGCGGCGTCGGTGGCGGCGTCGAGCGACGTTGCAAACACCACCCGCCGGCCCGCGGCCCCCGCAGCGCCTGCCGTCGCGCCACCGCTGCCGGCAGGTCCGCGGCGCAGGTCCTCGATTGCGGCGCCAGGCAGCGCCAGGGAGCCAAAGACGCTGCCGCGGGCCGAGGCCCAGCAGCCCACCCACAGGCCCGACAGCGACACCAGCGCCAGGGGCCGCAGGCTGTCCACTCCGTCCGCTTCCGGCTCCAGCAGCGTGAGCTCCGCGGAGCCCAGCGACAGCGTCACCTGAGCGTGCGAGAGGAGGGCGGGGTGGGCCGGGCGGCTGGCGGTGGGGAGGCTGTTGGGTAGAGCAGCGGCGCAAAAGCCGACCCTCAAACGGAGCCCATGCGCCACAAGCACAGCAGCTGCGACCGCGGAGCCCAGCGACAGTGTCAGCAGGTGCAGGAGGAGCGGTGCCCGGAGGGGCGGCGCTCGAGGGGCGGCGCGAGGGCGGGGACGGGGACGGGCAGGTGGTGGTGGGGAGGCTGTTGGGGAGGGTAGAGCAGCGGCGCAAGAGCAGACCCTCAATCGAAGCGCGTGCACCGCAACGAAGCACACGTGCACAAAGCTGCGCAGTTCTGACTGCGTTGCGGGGCGAGTGCGGTCATATATCGCATCTGCTTTTGCGTTTGCCCGGGAGCCCTCCCTTCCGAGCGGCCCACCACCTGCAGTGCGCACGCGTCATTGTCCAGGCTGGCCATCGCGGCCGCCGGCTCCAAGCTGAAGTCCAGGGCCGCCAAGGGCCGGGCCTCATTAACGGCCGCCGCTCCAGTGGGCTCTGCCCGAACCTGCCCCTGCTGGCCCCCTTGCCCGCCGCCATGCCCGCCGCCGCTGCCAGCTGCAACGCCGACCGCCGGAGCCGCCGGAGCCGCCGGAGGCGCTTCTGCAGTGGTGGCGGCGGTGCGCCGCCTCCGCGGCGCCAGCAGCTGCGCGAGCGCGTCGGGCCGGGCCCTCTCGGCTGCGTTTCCCGCCAGCACCGCCAGCAGGTGGGCATGCTCCGCCTCCGACACACAGCCCGCCAGGCGCGGCAACTCCACGGCCACCTGCATCAAGGGCCCGTTTCAAGGGCAACCCGCACTGGCACTGCTTAATGGAGAGCATGGGAAGGGTATCGCGCTGTACTGCGTTTACTGCTTCCCCGCCAAGGCGTAACGACGGCCGCCCCAACGTATAGTGCGTCCCACTCCAGCCCATACTCAACGAATGGCTAACTGGGCTCGGCCAATGAGGATGAGGGTACGATTATCGGGAATGGCAAAGTAGGCGACCGTTGGCGGCCCGGTCACACCTGCGGTGGCGGCAGGCCCTCTGCGGGTGGGCCGGCGTTGCGCGCCGCCAGCGGCCGGCGCAGGAGCACGCTCACTCCCGGCCCGATGTCGCTGATCAGGTTGGCGCCCCGGCAGCCGGCGCCGCCGCGGGGCGTCAGGCTAAGGCTGGCCACTTGCAGCTGCGCAGCCGAGGGACAACATGGAATGCAGCGGGCAGCGTCGATGAGCGGATCCTGACGCAAGTGAAACACGTCTGAGCGCCTTGTGAGACCGCAAGACGGATGTTCGTGGAGCTGGGATTGACTTGGCGGGACGGGCAACACCTGCCCCGTGTGCGTTCGTGACTTCACACAGGGATCAACTTATCGGCATGACAAACCGGGGCGTGGCAATCAAGGCAGCCTGAAGCCCCTGGCCCTCCTCCCCTGCACTCCCCCCGCCCCTCCCGGGCCCCCGCCCAGCCTACCAGCACCTCCTCGACCAGCACCTCGCGGCGCAGCGATGTTGCGCCTCCGCCCTCGGCGCCGCCTGCGGCGGAGCCTTTCTCTCGCTGCTGCAGTGCCGGCCCTTCCCCGGCCTCCCTCCATTCCAACGACCGCGTTCGGAGGCTGAGGCCGCCCAGCCCCGCTTCCAGGACGGCGCCGCTGCCGCTGTCGCGCGGCACTAAGGCCGTGCAGGAGTCGAGGCGCAGGTCCAGGAGCAAGGGCAGCACGGGCTGCTCCACGGTAGAGGCGGCGGGGTCGGCGGGGCCGGCGGGGGCGGCAGGTGCTTGTGGCAGCACTGACGGGCCCGGGAGCAAAGATGGCGGCTGCGTGGAGGGTGGCGGCGAGGCCGCGCGCAGGGGCCGCGGCTGCATAGCCACCATGGCTGCATAGGAACGCGGCGGGGGCACCAGTGTGATGTATTGGCGGAGGACCGGGCCGACAGGGAATGATGTAAAGCAGAGCAGAGCCAAACGCTCCATGGCCTTTGCAGCGCTAGGGTGAAAGACCGTTAACGGGCGCTTTTCGCTCTGGACTGTAGCCGCATCCATCCTTTTTCCGCACGTTCCAACCTACACAGCGGCTGCACGAGGCGAACAATCGATCCGACCCAAGCGAGGGAATTTCCTTGAAGTCTTGGAGCCCAGTCCTTCACCCCCGCGCCCGATAGGACGACCGACATTGCGTGTAGTGTTGCAGCTCGGCCAGGAACCGGGACAGCACCACGAAGCGGGCGCCGCTGAGGCGGGCGGTCAGGGTCGCGTGCGCGGCGCCCTCGGGGATGCGTTGGGCGCCGTCGTCGGCGCGGGACTCCCCGCGGGCGTGCAGCCTGGCGGTGAGCAAGCCAACAGCCAGCAGGGCAGCTCAACCCCAAACCGGGAAGGAAGAAGCAATGGCAAACACAGCGCGGCGGCGGTGCCAGGCACCCCGCACCACGAAAACGCATCGTCCCATACCACTCCCTACCCCTAGCACGAGCGCTCAGCGGCGGAGTGTGACAGCCGAGGGGCGCTGCGGGAACAAGGCAAGGCCCGCATATGGTCTGGAGAAATGGACGAGAAATGGCTTGCTGCCCCCAAGCGGTACAAGGGCTGTGTCTCGTGGCGGCCCGTAGCCTTCCCGGGAAGCACACCATTCTCACCCGAAGGTCAGCTCCACGGGGGCCGCCACGCCGCCAGCCCGCACCGCAGCGATGGTGCGGTGGGGGCTGTCCGACGGCAGGGCCGCGTACTCGGCCGACAGGCCCCGCAGCGACGCGGTCACCTCCAGACAGGATGCCCGAGCTTCCACCTGAAGGCTGGGGTTTGAAATGGAGGAAGATTGACACGAGATCATGCTAAGGCGGGGGAGAATCAGTTTGCGGGAGGTGTGTCCGTGTGTCAGCTTGGCTGAAAGAGATAGCGATGTGCATCCTCTCCCAAACCCCGACATTGTACTGCAAAAACAGCGGCAAATGCATGGCCGGCGCCCAACGGCCGCAGCTCACTTCAAGCCCTCAATGGCCACCGCCGCAAATAGCCGGCGCGGCTCGCCGGGCCCTCGCCCCGCCCATGTACCGCCGCTGCCGGCTGGCGCTGCCGTCCTCGCCGCGGGGCGGCCGCCGCTGCTCGTGTGGCCCCCGTACAAGAGCTCGTACGGCAGCATCAGCTGCAGGCTCTGCATGCCCACGCGCAGCCGCAGCAGCAAGCGCCCGCCGCCGCCGCCCGGGCCGCCGGCGGCGCCGCGCACGCAGACAGCGTCGAACGCCGCCTGCCGAGGGGGCCAGCGGGGTCCACCGGGATCAGTGCGTGTACGTGGTGACTGGTGTGCGATGTGTCCGCGGCTGATGGAGCCCGCCTTCGCACGCGCCACAGGCCTAATGCCAGGTTACAACGGGGCCACTTGTACGGCTCACCGCTTCCACCTTACCGTCAGTAAAAGACCAACGGGGTCCAGTGGGAAGCTACGCGTGCGTGTCTGGGGATTGGATGCGCCTGCTCCTTCGCGCACGATACCAAGGGATTCACGGCGCCGGTGGTGTAAGCAAGCAGGTGACGGGCGAGACCTTACCTCACCGGGGCTGCTGGGTGTTCTGCTCGCCACGTGCGCCACAGCCGTCGCCGACCCCAGCGCCGCCGCCTGCGCCGCCGCCAGGTCAGCCGCCAGGCCAGCCAGCGCAGCCAGCGTGGGCCGGTGGCACGAGAGGCTGAGCGCCGCCAGGTCGAGCGACAGATCTGTTTCGGCGTCGGTCTGCGGTGGCGGGCGCACACAGACACCATTCCCGTAGCGCACGCGCATGTATGGCCGCAGTGGAGGGAGCGGGTGCAGGGTCACCGCAACAAGGAGCGCCGAACCGCGGCCAGCACGGAAACCCCGCGGCGACAAACAGTTTCACGGACGCTACGGCGCCGCTTCCCGGTGAAGACGGAGATTGCATGCTCAGTCGGGTGTGACCCCAAGCCCCTGACGATCTCGGCCCACCTGGTTGCTGGAGGAAAGGCTCTGCACCAGGTGCAGCTTGGCCAACGGCGCGCCGCCGCCGCCGCCGCCTATACTGCCGTCGCTTCCGGCCGCCCCCGACGGCCCCTCCTGCCGCTCGCCTTCCTGCCAGCAGCCGCTGTACGCCAGCACTTCCCAGCCGGGCCCAAGGCCCCAGGCAGGGGACTCCCGTGACGCGCCGGGCCGGCACCCTGCCAGCTCGTCCTCCGCGCGCAGCGCCGCCACGCGCACATCCGCCGTCAGCTCGTCGGCCCGGCAGCGCACCGACAGTGCTGCGCCGCGCAGCCGCAGCGCCAGCAGCGGCACCTCCGGCGCCTCGTCGCCGCTGCCGTCTTCTTCCGCTCCGCTGCCCTCGCTGCAGGCGCTTGCGTACCCGTCCTCGTCCTCCTCGCCGTCGGCTTCACCACCGCCGTCGCCGTTGTCGCCGACACGGCTAACACGGCTGCCCAACGCGGGAGCAAGCGCCCCGGCAGAGGCGGGCGTGGCGGATTCCGCAGCCGCCAAGCCGCTGAGCGTTCCCCACGCGCGCGGGGGCCGACCGCTGAGCCGCAAGGCGACCTCGGGAAGCACCCCGCTTATCTCCAGCAGCGGTCGCTCCGCAGGAAGACACGCAAGCGGGTCATAGCCGCCGCCACCGCCGTAACCGCCGCCGGCAGGGGGACCGCGGTCGGCGGCTGCGCCTTCGGAATCGTCCTCCGCGTCGCTGCCGCTGCTTGAGATGTCCAGGTCTGACGGCAGGCGCTGCAGACCTGTCGCGGAGGGGGCGGCGGACAACAGCACGATGGCATGGGTAGGGATGGACTCGACACGCTGCGCAGCTGCAGCCCACCCCCTCTTGTCCCAACCGTGAAGCCCCCAGGTGGGCACGGCTTGGCGGCGGGCTCTACGCATGGTGCACGACGTCACCCGCATCCTTCTCCATCGCGAACTGGCGGCTTTCGCCGTCCCCATCCCCGCATAAAAACAGCCGTAGCCACCAGCGTGTATTGAAGACCGTGCACGGCATCGGTGAGCGGTCCTGGGGTGGGGAATGATGCACACGCCCCATATGCTCACCGGCCGCCGCCTCCACGAGCGCTGCCGACCGAGCCATCGCGTCCCGCAGCGCGGCCGCCGCGGCCGCGTCGCCGCAGCGCAGCACCAGCGAGCGGGGGTGGCGCAGCGCCGCCTCGCGGGCCGCCTCCCGGCCGGCGCGCCCCCGCAACGCAGCAGCCCCCCCACCGCCGGCGGCGGCGGCGGCGACGCCGCTGTCCACGTCGGGCGGCAGCAGTGCGAGCGCGTGTTCCGCGCCGCCCACGTAGCGCGGCGGCACCTCCACCACGCGCCAGCCGTCCCAGAAGGACCTGCAGGGTTGCATGGCCAGCCTCAAGGGACCGTGACGCGCCGCGCTCCCACGCAAAAAGCAACACTAGAAGTCCATTCGGCGCACGCCCCCCCCCTCCGGCGTGCTACAGTCGGCGCGGAAGCAGACAGCTTCGGCTTGTTGCGGCGGCGCAACCGTCTGTCTATCCGTGTTGTAGGCCATCACCAGCCTCCCCCGCCTCCCCTCCTGGCACACCACCTGCTGTCTAGCGCCGCGCCGCGGCCGTGCTCCTCCAGCAGGTACAGGCAGCCGCGCCGCACCAGCAGCCGCCGCCTGCGCCACCGGGCGACCCGCCCCGCGGCCACCTCCCACGTGAGCGCCTGCGACGGCAACGGCAAGCGGATGGCGGCGCGCGTGCGAGCGTCCATGCAGAGAATCAAACCCCGAGGGCGAGCGAGACGCCACACACAGGCCCAAGGACGTGCACTCAATGTATACCATGCATTCGCTGTGCAGAGCGCGGACCAATCCGCCACACTGCATGCCCATTGCTGCATTTGGGTGTTGGGACAGCCGCCCGCCACGCCTGTTGCCTTTGAGACTCGCGCCTGGGGCGCCCCCTGGTCATGGCGAGGCTCAATCACGCCTCAAGGCGCGTGCCGAGGCGCACGGTTACCTGAACGCTGGCCTCATGCTCGGCTCCAGCCTCCGCCCCCGCAGCTGCGCCCGCAGCGCCGCCGGCCGCGGCAGCGCCGCCACTGGCCACGGCCTCCCACAGAGGTGCCAGCGCCGCCAGCACCCGCACGGTGCGGCTGTGGCGCCACGGGCTGACGTGAACTTCCAGCGGCTGAGCCCGCAGCGTCAGCCGCAGGTCGGGCAGCTGCGCGTGCGGCCAGCCCGCCACCTGCAGACCCGCCTTGGCGCCGAAGCGCGACAGCAGCGGCACCGAGCGCGCCGCCGCCCACGCACCCTGGCCTCCGGCTCCAAGCCCAGTTGCCAGCGGCGACGGATGAGTCCAGGCGCCTGCCGCGCTTGCGGAGGTGCTGCCGGCCGAGGGGAAGAGGCGGGCGCCCTGATCGGTGAAGGGCCCGTCCAGCATGCTCGCCTCCAGCTGCTCCAGGGACAGGTCGTAGCAGCGGTAGAGGCGGGCGGCCTCGCTGCCCGGCGCCAGGCCGAGGGAGGCGGGATCGGCGGACGACAGCGTCAGGCAGCCCAGGTTGAGCAGCAGCGCGGCGCGGCCCTGAGGGCGGGAGGGATGGGGCGGGGGCGGGCGTTGGATGGGGTGGAGCTTCAGCCGCTAACACACGGCGGAGGGGACGCAACCCGGTCGATACCGATACGTAAAGATAGATACAAGCAAAAGGCATGCATCGAAACAAGGAACCACCATCCGCGCCTACCTCGCCGTCGGGGAGCATGATGCGTGGCCCGTGCGCCTCCACGGACAACCGCAGGCGCGGCCGCTGCGCCGAGAGGGCCGCCAGCTGCCGCTGTGCGGCGCGCTGGAGGGCGGACAGCCGCGCGGCCGCCTGGGCCTGCGGGGTTGATATGAAGAGGCGGCGAAGCGGGGTTCGGGTACCGTTGCAAGGGCAGCGTTGCATGGCGTTCCGATACCTCATACAAGGCATGACTAAACTGCAAGCCGTGTGTCTTTCACAATGTCTTTGCAGTGCGGGCGGGGCGTGACGGCCGCAGAGGGCCCCGCTGCGTGGCACGAGACCGTGCGGCCGCAGGCGGCGGCTCGTTGCGGCGCGCGTGAGCAGGGAGCGAGTGAGCTGCCGGGCCGGCCGCGCTGCACCCGCTATACCTTGGACGCAGTAACGCTACAGCCCCACCTGCAACGTGCTGACCGCAAGCTGGGACGGCGCGGCGAAGAACGCGACCACGTCGAGCAGCGCGGCCGCACGGGCGGTGACGTAGGCGGGGGCGGCTTGCGCGACCAGCACAGCGTCGGCGCTGCCATCCTGGCGAGGGGAGTGAGCGGACCGAGTGGGTGCTGCCCTCGGGCGATGCTCGACGCGTGCATGGAGCATGGGCACATGGTTGCTCGGAAGGCAGGCAGGGGTGGCCAGGAGCAGCGGCTCGACGCGGTCCTCATGTTTGTTACACGACACGTTGTCATGAGACACGCAGAGCGCACGTGCGGACGCGGCTGCGACGAGGCCTTGCCTGCGGCGTGTGCGTGTACTCGAGTGAGAAGAAGGTCGGCGGTGACCCGGCGGCCCCGGCTCCCGCGCTCGCGCCATCGGCAGCTCGCAGCTGCGGGTGAGGCTGCTGCACCGGCGGCAACGGCGCGGCGCGCATCAGGTCGCCGTGCCGCGGCGACTCCACCGCGCCCTCGCCGAGGCGCAGCGAAACAGCAAAGGTGGACGGGTATCGGCGCAGCCCCGCGAACACGCCCTGTGGCTCACGGCGCACACCCGAGGAGGGGAGGGAGTCAGTAAGGGGGTTAGTCAAGATAGGGAACGGGGCGGGCCGCGCGAGAGGAGCACGGGAAGGGGGATGCAAGGCAAGAGGAAAGGGGCGTGGTTGAATGGGTAGCGGGGGCAGCAGGGCGGAGGTTCCGGTGGCCGCGCCATGAGTTTCCGGCGACGGACGGATGG
This sequence comes from Gonium pectorale, assembly GCA_001584585.1. NCBI lineage: Eukaryota > Viridiplantae > Chlorophyta > Chlorophyceae > Chlamydomonadales > Volvocaceae > Gonium > Gonium pectorale. The sequence goes on along the minus strand of LSYV01000024.1, from coordinate 476,462 downwards.
CCTTGGCAGGTGCAACGGAGATATGCTTCGGGCGCTCGCGAGACGACTTGACGGATCTAGACGGCTGGCCCCCGCAGCCTCGCGCCCGGCCCCATTGCACCCAATGGCCGCACAGGCAAGAAGCGAGCGACATTCGTTCCGTTCGCAACGCGCCCCGAACCACTGGTACGGAACAGCCCCGCCCCCGCAGCCGCACGCCCTGCCCCATCGCGCCTACATCCATCATCCAGGCAAGAAATCGGCCCGGGTCATGAGGCCCTGTGCCGGCTGCTGTGCGGCTCGCAACACAACGTGCCCAGCACACGCACACGCACCCGCATTGACGACAGCAGCAGCGCCTGCGCCTCGCGTCCACCCTCCCCTCGCAGCTCCAGCGAGGTGCTGCCCAAAGACAGCTCCACGGAAGTGAGCAGCGTCCAGGGCGTCGCGTCGGCGCCGCCGCTCGGGCCGGTGGAGGTTTCTTCGGGCCCCTGCAAAGGCAAAGGCAGCCCACGTGCGCGGCTTCCTGGTCAATCCTAGAACTGCAGCAGGCTATACCGGTGCTGGACCGTGGTGAGGAGCTGGGCGTCAGGTGTGCTGCAGAGCGGCGGCGAGGGGCACCCGGGGTCTTGCGGGGTCCTGCGGCGCGGCTCCGCAACAGGAGGGAGCGGTGGGGCAGCTCGGTTCCCTCGGGCTCCTCACCTCGTTGAGGTGCAGCAGATCGCGCAATCGCGACAGCTCCTCCGCCGTCAGCTCTGCAGTGCCGGCGCCCACGGCAGCGGCCCCTCCCCTCCCCTCGGCCGCAGCAGCGGCAGCGGCGGCCGGCGTCGCCGTGCCGCCCGTCGCTGGCGCCTTTGAGCCGGAGCCCCACAGCCAGGCAGCCCAGCCGGTCCGGCTGGGGGCCGACGCAGTGGCGGCAGGGGCGCCGGCCGTTGCCGCCGCTGGCTGGCTGCCGGGCCGCGCACCCCCGACCCCCTTTGCCTTGTCCCTGGCGCGCAGCTGCGCGTGAGCAAGCCGCCTGTTGGGTGCAGTCGAGCAGTCGAGCGTCGGTGCAGACCCACCATGCTCATTATTGGCCAGAGAACACCTCGCCAGCCCGCGAGCACCAGGCGCAGCGCAATCAACGGAAAAACAGCAAGGGGTCCCACATGTGGCTCCAAGGAATCTTCCCAGTCCCCACACGCGCACACAGCTTCCACGCGCCAACGCCACACGACGGGACGGCGCGGTGCCTGACCTGAAGAGCAGCACCGTGCCCTCGGGCAGCCCCGACTCCAGCGCCGCCAGAGCGGCGTCGCCGCCCAGCGCCCCGCCGCCGCCCAGCCAGCGGCCGTACGCGGCCACGTAGGCCTTGCGCAGCAGGCACGCCTCGCGGACGCGCGGCCAGCAGCAGGCGGGGCGGCGGGAGCGCTGCAGGCGGACGGCCAGGAGCGCGTAGCGCCACCACAGTCGCGCCTGGAGGCCTGCGGGCGGCGGGCGGCGGGCGGCGGGCGGGGGGTGCGGGCGGAGGTGGGGGCGGAGGTGGGGGCGGACCAGGTGGAGGGTGGCGGGCATGTGGCGCCGGCCAAGGGCTCAACTGCCGATGTTTACGCGACACGCCACAGGTTTCATTACCTTGTAGGAGGCCTGTGCGAAGGGAGTCTAAGGAAGCGTCGTATTAATGCGGTGGCGGTGGTGGCGGATTGTGGCAGTGCCGTAAAGAGGCACGGGGGCGGAAGTGCGGCGATGCGCGCCCCAGCATGAATGCACATCATCACTTATGTGCGCGATGGAAAGCCTACAGCGTCCTGTGTTAGTGGTAGAAACGGCCCGCAAGCCCCAACATATATTCGCATCCGCACCTGCCGCCGGCCGCCCCGGGGGCCGCATGTGGCGATAGGGCGCGTTGGCCGCCGCCGCGTCCGCCGCCGCCAGCAGCGCCAGCGCGGCGCCGTACTGGGCGCGACTCAGGCTCAGCGCCACCGCCTCCACCTCAACCAGGGCCTGCTGGCGGGCCTGCGAGGCTGACTCCACCTTTGCAGCGGACCTGCCGGCGTACGGGCGGGGGCGCGGAGCGGCGTGAGGGCAACGGGGGACGTTCACCTCGCAGATCACCGACGACAACCTGCCTGTGTCGGTCCCATGTCCCCCTGCCGGTCGTCGGCCGGTGTGTCGTGCCGGTAAGTCGCAACGAAGCCGTGTGCTCTCGCCGCGGGGCGCACCTGACAGACGCGTGCGTACGGCGACGCGTACGGCGGGTCAATTCACGGTCAACGCCACCGCGTTGACTCACCGGCGGGTGTAGTTCAGCGTGGCGCACACCGGCATTAGCAGATAGGCATGCGGGTAGCGGCCGCTGCCTCCTCCTTCTCCTCCTCCTCCTAGGTCAGGCAGGTGGTGCCTGGGCAGGAACAGATCGTCCCACTGCGCCGCTGACAGCGACGCCGCGGCGGCGGCGCCCCAGCCGCCCGGCGGCGGGGGCAGCACCGCCTGCGGCCCCACATCCAGGTACAGCCCCAGCTGGCGCAGCTGCACCGCCTGCGTTACGCCAGCGAAAGAGGCGGGCGACGCGGCCAGGAAGGGGAGGGCCTTCCGGTTTCCGGTGTCCGTTTGGGGTGTTGGGGACCCCTTGCTGGCGGGCCCCACAAACGGAGGCCAAGCAGCGAGAGGAGCGGCGAGATGGAAAGAAAGTCAGACTACCGACCGCATACGCCGCTAGCTGGGGGCAAGCGTCGGGTGTCCGTTGGGGGTTTCGGGAGCCCCTTGCGGGCGGCCCCAACCAGCGGCGGCAAACCAAGGAGGCCAGAGAAGGCGGAAAGGTAGTGAAGCGGCTGCCGGCTGCCGGCTGTGTAGCCGTGTTGCCAGGGGCTGCGCACCTTGCGCATGAGCTCCAGCACGTTGGCGGTGGCGAACGCCTCGCGGCCCGCCTCGTCCACCGTGCACGCGGACAGCTCGCCCAGGGTCAGACCCAGCGCCAGGGGCTCCCCGCCGGGCAGCCGGGCGTCGTCCTCGAAGCTGCGGGGGCGGGGGAGGGTGGGGGAGTCAGGCGAAGGGACTGTCCTTGCGTACAAGCGCTGGGTGCGTGCGCGCACCGCTCTCATGGCATACGGCATGGCGGCCCCGCGTGCGCCGAACACACTAGTAGGACAAGGCCACGAGTAGGACACGAGTAGGACACGAGAGTAGGACACACGAGTAGGACAAGGCGGCAGCGGTGTCGCCGGCGCTCGCCTCTGCCCGAGCAGAGGAGAGGGACAGTGCTAGGAGGAGCGCGGAAGTGACGGAGCGGCAGCTGCCCCAGGCCCCGTCTGGGAACAGCTGCTGCTGCTGCTGCGCCCACCGCCAGTGTCGGCCGGCAAGTGACGCCGGCACGGGCAGCAAGGAACATAGTTCCGCCGTGCTTCATACTCTTCATATGCTTGACCGTCCTTACGCTTCCGCGCGCCAGTATTTATTTTTTGACACGACGTGCATTCCATCCGCGCTCAAGGCCGCAGATCGGGGGCCCCTCCGCGATTTCCGTTCCGACCAAACGCCCCAGCCATCTGGCTCTCCCGGCCCCACCGTATGTGCACGTTGCTGAGGCGCAGCTGCAGGTTCCCGAGCACCGTGTGCACCAGCGCCTCCAGGCCGAACAGGCCCCCGCCGCGGCGGGCTGCGCCGCCGCCGCCGCCGCCCTGCTGCTGCCGCTGCCTGAGCTTCTCCTCCAGTCGGGCCTCTAGTGCCTGGCGGGGAGGGAGGGAGGGGTGCGCAGCAGGCGGGAAAGGTTCGGGTCCGGCAGGGCAAAACGAAGGTAGCATGGTCGGAACAGGGGAGATCATGAGGAATCCTGGACGCCCCCAGAAACGCAGCAAGTGTCCGACTGCATCAGCGACAACTCCGGCCCTGGTGTGATTCCTCCGTAGGATGGCTGAGAGTCCGTCACGGAAGCGCTCAGCACGCCGCTGTAGCAGCGGGCCCCACGCGGCCAAGCGGCCGAACGGCGTCACACCCCTGGGTACTTGCTGAAGGCTGACGGGTGCCGCGCCGGGGCCGGTACGCGGCTGTCCCGCCTGCGTATGGCAGCCACGGCCCACGATCTTCTCATGCGACCTTCCGCGCGATGAAGAATGTGCGGATGGCGGCCGCGGCCGTCCCATCCGCACATTCTTCATCGCGCAGAAGGACGCACGAGAAGGCGTTGTGTGTGGGGGGGAGGAGGCGGTGGCCGGCACCGAAGCGCTCACCCACCTGGAGCCAGCTGGTCTCCAGCGCCAGCACCCGCCGCCGCTTCTCCTCCAGGCTGGCGGCCGCGGCACACGCCTCGTACGCCGCAACATCCTGGGGAGGGCCGGGAGAGTAGGAAGCACCCTTTAAACCGCAGGCGAAGTCGAGGGACGGGCATCACGGGACTGACAGGTCCAGTCCAGAGTTAGGAAAGGGCTGGTTCCGGTCGCCCGTCTGGTGTAGTGTCTGGCAGCTGCCGAGGCTGTGTTGGGCAGCGCGGGGTGGGCAGCGGCGATGTTGGGTTAGGCACTTCAATTGCTCCCCAACCCAACCAGGGTCGTAGGCGGGAGGCATTAGCGTGTCCAGCTCACACTAGCGCGTCACGCAGCAAGGGCGGTGCCCACGGCCGGGGTGGCTCCGCCAGCGCCCTGGTGCCCCGCGGTGCGCGCCTCGTGCCCCGCGCCGCCCCCATGCCCAAGCCCGGCCGCACCGGGCACGAGTCCGCAGCTCCCCCCCGGGGTCTCGGCCGCGCCAGGGCGTACAGCCCGTCCAGCTCCAGTACCACGGGCTGCTTGCCTAGGGCACTCCAGGGGACCTGCACGACAGGTTGCGTGGATCGAGTCGTCGAGGTGTCGGTCTGTCGCTGACGCACCGCATGCGGGGGTTGGGTTCCGGCGGTCGCGGGCGTGTGATGAGAGGCTTGGGGGGTGGGAGCCCGGCCGCAAGGGTACTGTAGCTTGGGGACGACACGCTGGCAACGCATGCGAAACGCAACAGGCTACGAATGCGAAACGCAACAGGCTACAGGCTAAAGCTTCCACGTCGTTCGAAGCCCGGGGGCGTGCGCATGGACGAGTTGCGAATGGTGCGGTGGGGCAAGGGGTTATGACTGCCACTCCGGACGTGATAGCCACGCCAGGCGACATGTGGGGGCCTGGAGCACTGCCCCCGCCCTTCCCCCGCTTCGCCGGCAAGGCCCCCGTAGACCGCGCCCCAACTCCTGCCCCGCGCACGCAGGCTGCCCATGGGCAAGTGTTATCACCTTAAGGGTGAGACGCCCCAGCACGCCCGAGAGCACCTCCACGGGCAAGCAAAGGTCATCGAGGGCCCCGGGCTTCAGCGCCAGCCCCCGCAGCTGCAGGTCGCCCCGCCACACCGATATCCGCAACGACTCGGCGTCCAGGCCAGACACATAGCGGCCCAGGTACTTGTTCAACAGGAAGGCAACTTGGGCCTCGAACATGGCAGGAGCTCAGCGGGTCGGAAGCAGCAGGGTTTTACTCCCTAGCAAGAATAACTGTAATCAAACCCGTCCGCTACCGAACGCCCTCAAAGAGACAGTGCACGCTTCCTGGTTCGCTGCAACACTCCTCGGAAGGTCGCCCTCCTATGAGGTTGGGCCCCATTGTAAGACATTCGAATTGTAGCATGATCCGTGATCGATGCTGCAGCTCAAAGTTATGCGGCCTGGTTTGGAAGGGATCCCAACCCCTCACGCCAGAAGCTCAGCCAGGTGCAATGGTAACTCAGGCAGGTTGAGATGCAAACCTGTCATCGTCGTGCAGCAGTCGACACGGGCAACTGGTCCTTTGGATTCTAACCGTCGCCGCACGACGAAGTGCGGGGTACGTCGATTGGGCGGTTCCAACGTCACCTATGTGCCTTTGATCCTACGGTTCTTACTCAAGGGTACAGGTATTAGGGTGAACGGCGATGTGAGGGGTGGGCGGGGCTCGGCGGCGCCGCGGATGCTGGGCGCGCGTGGCAAGTTGGCAGAGCTTGGCAGGATCAGGTCGAAGGCTGGCATGGGTGAGTTTGTGGGGCGTTGAAGTCACACCGGACGGTTGGGTCGGAGGCGCGGTGCGGGCTTACTGCTGATTGTGGAGTTGCAGAGGGCCGTCTCTCGGTAACTTGAAAGGGGGTGGAACTTGCGTGCACCGTGAAAGGAGGTGGGCGGGACGGGGCACTAGAAAACGGATGGGAGTCTCCATCATGTTGGGGCTTTAGTTTCCGCTGGTCCCGACCGCAGACGTGTCCTGGATCCAGCGCCTCGTCTGTTACGACACGCCTACCGCAACCCGCGAACTGCATACAGCGGCACGTGCATTGCCCACACCTTTCCTTCGCCACGCCGCTTGTTTGTGGCGCCTACGCGGCACAATTTTAGACCGGATGCTCGCAACCTGGCAGCTGTGCGCCGCGCGTCGTGACACTGCGCCGGTCAACCCTTCGACCGTCCGGTCAAAGAGGCACATGTACGGCCGTTGGGCCTTGTTTTGAAGCCTTTGTCATGCGCATGGTCATGCCATGATCAAGCCCAGCGGCTTCAAGAGAACCCTGTGCTTATTCCCTTCGAACGGTAATAAAAGATGCCCCCCCTTCCCACCCACCATCGCCCTCACGCTTCTTAAGCGGACCTATCCTGTGGTAGGGTGCTAAGCACCATTTGTGTCCTATCAAGCGCTGAGCCGCACACGTCTCTCATATCTCTTTCGCCTTTTACTAAAGAGATCAGCGGTTGCGGCTCACAGAAGCGCATATCCTCAATATTTGGGAGGTCTATTGGCCTTCACCCAATCAATGAGAATACAGGTTGACAGTGGACCAAAACGGTTGACATCCTGCCTTTCTGGGATGCTTTTATTGTCATTGTGCATCTGCGTCAGGTTGTCTAACCATGAAGGGTGCCGGACCCACGTCCGGGGAACTGAGTTGCCCTGACATGGCCCTTGTGGAAGCGAGGACTCCGAGGTGCATTGGCGTGCTGCCACTGCGCAAGGGACTGACGCTGTTCAAGGCCGTTGTGCCCACGGTGGCATACTGTTTGTCGCAGCTATGCAGGCGGAGGCGGAGACAGAGGAGGTAAGGTTGAGTAAGGAGCCGCAGCCGGAGCCACATCGGGGTGAGAGGTGGTGGGGGTAAGACATTCGGCAATGGGGTAGCCGCTCATATGCGCGCAAAGACGAGGACGTTGGGCAGTTGTGTCAGTTCCCCATTGTTGCCCAACCACCGCAGCATAAGTCGTGGCGCGGACCGCCGCGTCAGGGCCCCAAGGCGTATCCGGCCCTCAAGCCCAACCGGTGCAAACCGGAGATACCGGCCCTCAACCCTACACGCGACTACGTTGTCGGCTCCTGCCGCATTCCCGGCACGAAACATGCCCCGGACGCTGGGGCAAGGGTGTCGCCGCAACGGAGGCACACGGGCCGCAGTCACCGCGTGCTAGGCCATGGCACAGCCTATTCGTGCCGTCCACTTATCGTCGGCACGTCCGCAGTAACATACGCAATGGGCTGCTGAGCCCGGCGGTATTGCAGTGGCCAGCAGTGATCTACAGAAAGGCATCGTCCAATGCCGTACTACCGTGCGCTTCCCGAGTGCCGTACCATCCTGTACTCTTGCGTGCCGATGAGCGCGAACCCCTACGCTGCCGTGCGAGCCTTTAAAGCGATGACGGTAACACGTGCTGAGGTTCCAGGGACAGAACGGCACGCATTCCACAATTTCGGTCTGAGTACCTAGTCCCTCCTCAAGCAAGGGTGCGGGCCACCCCTCCAACATGTGGCTGACTCGCATTTTATGCTGTTTCAAGACCTCCAATAGAGGCTACTACGAGGGACTGCCCGGTGCGGAGCCCCCTCTCGGCCCCGAGGACCGCCCCCGCAAACGTCAAAAGAGAGGCGACATCGCGGTCTACACGGACGCGATCGAGCGGATGCCCTTCAACTCCTACACCTGCCTCGTGGCGCTAAGCTATGTGGCGCTTTACAAGCCGGACTTCGAGCTCCAGGGCATGTACCGAAACAACATCCGAGGTGTCCGAAGCGCGGTACGTGCTCTCACTCTATCGGTCCGACCGTACACGTATCAGAGACAGATCATGGATGTATCTAAAAGCGTTGTCTAGGTCCCGGGCGCAAGTCCCTACGCTTGAGCGACCCGTGGGTCGGTTACGAGGGCAGGGCCCGCATGATGCATCCCGCCGCCTGGTGGGCCCCTGGCACGCGTCCTCGCGAGGGCGCCCAACACTCTACATGCTTTCCGCCCTTGCATGGCGTACCCCGTGCGATGCAATGCCCGGAGGCGTGCGTGCACCTGCTCATGCTCTTCGTACTCGTCCCTCCCCCCTATCACCAGGTGATGAGCATCGTGGTGGGCATGACGGAAATCCCGCTGCTGGGCGGTCTCGTCAGCGCGCTAGTCATGGCCGCCACATGGGGCAGCCGCACGCGCGACCGCATCCGCGCGCAGAACCGCTCGGCTGCGCTGCAGCAGGTGCTGGTGGCGGCGAGCTGCCTGTTCATCCAGGCAAGGCAGGGCAAGGCACGGCAACGCGTGTGTGCGCGAACCGGCGGGACGCAAGCGCCACACACGCACGACGGCGCAGAAGGAACCCACGGCGCCCGTGGTTAGCATATTCCAGTGGGAGTGTTTATGCCGGGTTACGTGAGAGGCGGCGGTGGGTGGGCTGGTGGCAGCATGTGACGAACAGGTGTCAGTTCATGCCGTCGTACGCATCTTCTTTGCTCATGCCGTACCGTGCCCTTCGTCAGGCGGCCATCCCCGCCACGCTGCTGCTGGAGTGGGTGCGCGAGGGCGCGGACTCGTTCGACGACCTTTTCGACATACCCGAGGACGTACCGCGGACCCCGGAGCTGCGGCTGGTCAAGGCGCTGGTGCGTACTGTGCTGTGGGTGGCCGTCGGCGGGCGGCGTGGCCCGTGCAGGTCGGCCTGTAGCCTGGGCTGGAGCCTGTGCGACCGACGAAAAGGCCGTGTCGTTACGCCCTTAGGCTACTCTTTATTCTCAATGCTCTAGCGCCTACACCGCGCCCCCTTGTTTCGGCAAACGTGGGTCGCGCGCTCTGTTGGCAGCTGAAGCCAAGCACCACGCCTGCCGTTGCGGTGCCTTGCCTGCGGACATGCACAAAAACCAGAGAAACATTGCGAGAAAGCGGGAGCGCACCACATAAGCGGGCGCCCGCGCGCTCCGCTCCGCTCTGGGCGACTGAACGTTGGGAAGTCTGTCAACGTTGGCCAGCTGTCTGCCTCCGGGCTCCCAGCTTAGCCGTTCACTTGAAGCCGCTACGTTACGAAACCCCTCCAGCCCATGACCTCGCGCATGCCGTGCGACAGGTTGGCACGTACGTGCTGTACTGGATCCACCGCCAGGACGCCACCGTCACGCTATACCTGCTCATCCTGGCGCACCACGCCGCCATGTACGGCAGGTGCGTCGTACGCCGTCGGCACATCCGTCCGCCCCTGGGGCAACCCGGGGTCTGATGCGCACTACCCCGTAACCCCTCACCTCATGACCACGCCGCAACAACCCCTTCTTGGGCAGAAGTGTTGGAGCCTCATGGCGCCTGTTCCCTTCACAGATGTTCAGCTCACTGCGTATTGCCGGCTTTGGCTACCGTGTAAAGCACCACCGCGCTCGCGCTTGCGACGGAATGCCGCCCTGGCTTTCCCGGTTGTGACGCAAATGACGGGCACCTAACCCGAACGCATGTTACAACCGGCCGCCGGCTTGCGATGTGTACGGCAGGATCCGCATCTCGGTGATCTCGACCGCCACGGTGCTGCTGTACATGCCCGCCATCGCGCTGGTCTACCTGGTCACGCTGGCGGTCACGGCCCGCTGCGCGACGCCCATGGACGTGGTGCTGTCGGGTGTGTTGTCCAGTGGGGCGGGGCCTACGGCGGGTCAGGATTGACCGTCAGCTGGTCGCACGTCGGTCCCTGTACGTATACCGGCTATGCACTGGTCGGCCATGGTCGCGCCTACCGGCCTGCTTTGCTTGCAATCCATCCATTTCATTAGGGCCGATGCGCTCCATGAGCGCAGTATAAGAATGGCAGAGCATCCGATCTACACACGGGCGCCGCGAGCACAGCGCAGCAGAGAGGCACCAGCCGAACACCGACACGCTCCACAGCTCCTACGTGCCACGTTTACCGGCCAACCCGCCCGCAGGCGCGGGCGCGCTTTTCATCCTGGACGTGGACGACGTGCTGGCGCTCACCAGCGAGCAGTACTTTGAGCGCGTCAAGGGGGTCATGGTCGCCGACGAGGAGGCGCGCTTCGCGGCCGTGGGCCTGGCGACGGACGACGGGGCCCCGGGACGTCAGCAGCAGCGCGACGTGGACGTGGAGCGGCCCAGCGGCCGGTCCAGCCCCGCGGCCGACGACGAGTCGGCCACCGAGGTCATTGGCGACGAGGCCAGCGACTACCCGCTGGTGTGGCTGGGCCTGGTGTTCATCCTGGCGCTGGTGGGCTTCTGGCTGTACTTCCTGTACCGCCTGTGGGCCAATGACGCCGCGTGAGGACGCAGGGCGGCAGGGGGCAGTGCAGCGAGCGGTTCGGGCGTCCCCGTGAGGGCGGACAGTGGTGAGCGAGGAAGCGCATCCATGCCGGGAGGCGGGAGCGAAACTCATATGCAACATCGATACATGATAAAATACTTGGTGCGTGTTGCGACTTGGGATAACGGGCTTGTACCCCTTACTGGCGCTGGTGGTTTTGGCGATTGCGGGGTGATGTGCACGGCGGGTGTGTGGTCAGGGCGAAGCCACTGCCCCGTGCAGCCTGCAGAATGTGGCTGAGCATGGGCCACCCGGGCGTGTCCCTTTGTTGAAGTTGAGGAGGTAGAAGAGGACGTGAACTCACTGCAATGCGGGCATACACATTTCACGAGCGGAAGCTCAGAATTAGTACGTTCTGCACGCCTGGAGGGCTGGCGGTGGAGGAAGGTAGGGTGCGCGTCAGCGTGTGCCTCCTGTGTATGCAAGGCAGCTGGAAGGCATGAAGACGGCCTGGCAATTCTGGCTGCGTTTATTGGACCCTGCTGGCAACTCGGGAAAGCTGCTTTCCCTAGAATCGTTCCAGCAGGCCGCTTGCGTCCTCAAAGCCGCAGTCTTCTGCTTCGTGTACGCAAGGCGGAGACGGCGTGAAGCTGAGGACGGTCATCAGCATAGCCAGCGCTTGCAGTCAGATGGTTGCGTGAGGGTGGCTGCGTTGGGTTGGGGTGAGCCCGGGCAAGGAGGTTTGGGCGTGGCAAGTCACGGCCGTACGTCAAGTGGGTTGACTAGGGTCCCTTACAGGGCGGAGGTTGTTCAATATGCTTCAATTTAAATTGTCTTTAGGTCATCTTTCTGTAAAGGCGCATCAAGCGACGACAAACCCGTGCATTGTGCTTTCACCTTCTGCACTCCATTTCAATTTCGATTATCTTCATAATTGTAAAGTCGACTGCTCCGAGCACGGAACTCCGGACTGCGAGTATTCTACTGTTGGCGAGCGCGGATATCCTTTTGTTACCGGAGCCGCAATCAAGAGCTGCTGGAGGTTTCCCGGTGCCAGTTGCCATGCATCAGAGCGCCGGCGAGCGAGTCCAACCGGACGCCGGCGACGGCGACGCCATCAAGGCGTGGCTGCGATCGAACGTGCCTCACGTTGGAAGGGTAGGCATGCCATCAGCGCCCGGCAGTCTAACCGCCCTGTTCATCGGGTACACGCCCACGGGTCGCCATCACAGGAGCTCATCGCTGGCGGTGCAGCGGGCGCAATAGCAAAGACGTGCGTGGCGCCTCTAGAGCGGACCAAGATCTTGCTGATGGTAAGCAGCGGGGCGATGCCGGCAGGGGCAAATGTGGATGCGCGTCACGGAACACTCTGCGTCACGCGACACATCCGGGTTGCTCCGGCGGTGCCCATGTGGCTCGTCAGCCATGGCATTTCCGCGCTTTAGTGTGAAGCCTGAAAATTGCCAGTCGGACAGCGAAGGTGCACATGCCGACGGTCAGCGCCTGGCCGTACCCGATTGTGTTTGACTACCATGCATGTCGAAAGTACCTCCTCAACCCCCAGGTCCTTGCATGCTTGCGACAAAGAGCGTCGAAGCTCCTCATCTTCTCCTCTTCCATCCCTCGGCTTCACCCACCTTGCACGCATCCCACAGACCGGCAAGGCCACCAACGGCGCGGTGGCGACCCTGTCCGCCCTCTTCCGCTCCGAGGGCCTGCCCGGCCTCTTCCGCGGCAATGGCGCCTCGTGTCTACGCATCGTGCCCTACGCCGCCATCCACTTCAGTGCCTACGAGGCATACCGCAGGCTGCTAGCGGAGCAGCTGCTGCCGCTGTTGGCGCCGGCTGCAGCGCCTCTGCCGGCGACGGCCGCTGCACGGGACTCGAGCGCCGGCGGTGGCGGGAGCAGCCGGTCCACGGCCGAAGAGGCGGACGGATCTGGGTCGGGGCGATCTGGGTCAGTGGTGTTGGATGCGGCGGAGGATGAGGAGACGGGATCTCTGATGGCCAGCGCCAACAGCATTGATATCTCCTCCTCCTCGCTGCCGCCGCCGCCATCTAAAGGGAAGGCGCGATTGTCACCGGCGCGCGCTCCCGGTGTCGCATCCGTGTCAGGGTCAGGGCCAGCGGGGGCAGAGCCGCCGCGCCCCAAGCGACTTACGCTGGTGCCAGGATGGGAGCTGCTGGCCGGGTCAGCCGCCGGCGCGACGGCCGTGCTGATGACGTACCCGCTAGACGTCGTACGCACGCGGCTGGCGTGGGCGACGGAGGCAAGTGCGGCCAGCGCGAAGGCCAAGGCCGCAAGTGCCGTGACGGCGCCGGCGCCCGCGGCGGGGGCGGGGCCACCGGCGTCAACTGCCACGCTGCCAGCGACGGCGCCAGCGCGGCAGGTGTCGCACCGCATCACTGGCGTGCTGCGGGACATTGTACGGCACGACGGGCCCGTCGGCCTGTACCGCGGCCTGGCGCCCACCCTGTACGGGATCATGCCGTACGCGGGCCTCAAATTCTTTGTGTATGCCTCGCTGAAGCAGCGCTACCGGGATGCGCACGGCGGCGGCGGCGACGCCGCTGGCGACTCCGGCGGTGGCGGAAAGCGAGGCGGCGGCGACAAGCTGCCGGTGCCGTACATGCTGGCGTTTGGCGGCGCGTCGGGCCTGCTGGCGCAGACGGTGACGTACCCGCTCGATGTCGTACGGCGTCGTATGCAAGTGTATGGCCTTCAGCAGGAGCAGGCGGGCGCGGCGCGGGCGGGGGCGGCGGCCGCCGGGCGGCTGAGCACCTGGGGCACGGCGGCGGGTATATTGCAGCGCGAGGGGCTGCGGGGCCTCTTCCGCGGCCTCAGCCTGAATTACGTGAAGGTCGTGCCCTCCACCGCCATCGGTTTCACGACATACGACCTTTTCAAGTCGTACCTCGGCGTCAGCGGAGGGCTGTAGCTCGGATGGATCTGCTGCCGGGGTGGAGTTAATGAACGACTTAGAGCGCGCAGTGGCTTCCGTGGAGGGCGACCTTGTGGTAACATGAGTAGCATGCGCGGTGCTAGGACCGAGGGATTCGCACTAGACGGTGCGCCGCTGCGCCCTGACTGGGTGTCGCTGTGTTCTTGCGCACACATGTGACCCGTGAAGAGTGGCATTTGCAACCAGGCGGACAATTCATTCTGACCAGAGCGTGCACATTGCTGGCAGGATTTGCGGCCGGAATGACAAATTGCTTTTCGTCCGATTTGTGTTTGGGTGGGTGGAACTGTGTCTGCAATTGCATTACAGTTCGGCGTGTCAAGGTCACGTACGTATCACTGGCGCTGTTTATTCTTTATTCTCGTTTATGGGACGCTCAGCATGCTGCTGCGTTGGCACATCAACGCTTTGGGGCCTCATTGTAAAGCTGTCCGGGTGGCGGGGCTTTGGGCGAATGCTGGGGGAACGGGTTGGAAACATGCGCCGCCGGATACCTCCTTGCACATTGGCGCGTGTTGTGGTGTGTATGACGGAGGAGTGCGTAGGCCGATACATCAAACCGTCGGCCGTGGATGGCATGAGCATAACGGACGCGCTGCTGTTGTTGCTTGACAGGTTTGGTGTCGGTTCATTTATAGATGGGGCCGGGAGGCCATAGATTGGCGATCAGTGGCCCCATCGGCAAACGCCGTATCCGCTTTGTGTGTGTGTGCGTATGTCCGTAGAGGCTGCCTTCCCCGTTTCTGGTTCTTTTTTACGCATTGGTGTTCGAAATGCCAAGGATCGCTGTGCACGGACCTCATCGGTGCGGTCTCGACTATGGCCTTCTCCTACGAGCGTCAACAGAACGGGAGTAGTGGAATGTAGTGGCGACCAGCACAGGAGAAGCCGCGGCCAGTTCTGGCTCCTTAACTACGTGCAACACTTCTATCTTGAGTATGGTGGCTGGGCTTGTGTTGTATTCTGAGGAGGACAGGGTTGAGTGGCGCAAAGGCGTGGAGTGCGGAGGCCCGGAGCCAATCGCCTGGAGTGACTCGGCGGCACGAACCACGGGGCCAAATCAGCGGGCCACGGGCGACAGACGTGCACTAGCGCTTTCGCATCATGTCAGGGGAGGGAGCCCTGTGCACACAACAATGTTCCTGCCAACCGACCGAAGGTGGGGCCATCCAATCTAGGGCAACTGTATCGTTGCTAGGATAACTTGCTGGCACGTGGCAGGGTGGAAGCCAACGCAACCGGTTTCCCTCCGTCCTCCCAAACTCTACCTCACGTTATTTATGCAACTTGTAAGTCACTTCCATGGAGTTATGAGGAAGGGAGTGACAGAGGGTCGGTTCAACGGACTCCCTGCTTTGAGTGATTGTGCTAGGACTTCGTGGCAGGGATCCAAATGCATACCTTCCCATCGGACACTTGGACCTACCCAAGAACGCAACAGTTGAAAGCGATGCGGCTAGGCAAGCCGTAATCCATTCGGCGTATCGCACACAACACGGGCCTTGCACCGCACGAGTGCCTGACAGACAAAGTGAAGGGAAGGAGGGACACGGTCAATTGCTTTTGCGATCCGTGCTGCCCCGGGAGCTCGCTCCACTGCATGCCGGGGGAGAAAGGGACAACTAACTACGCACGGCGCCAGAGGACGCTGCGCATTGCTGTGTACACATGGGCATGATATGCGTGGAGGCAGAAACACGCAATGATTGCAGTGGCGTGGAGTGCGGAGGAGCGACTCAGCGGCGGCACGAACCAGTGGGCCGAATCAGCGACCCGCGGGACAGGGGACTGATGTGCGCGCGCTCTCGCATCACGCCAGGAGCCCTGTGTGCAACAGAATGTCCTTGCCGACAGCCCGAAGGTCGGGCCATCCAATCTAGGGTAGCTTCAACCGCGGTAATAATCAGGGGAGGTAATGCATGCGGTTTCTGACTGAGTGTCAGGCAACATGACCGGTTTTGATCATATCCTGTATACACGCAATTCAGTATTCAGCTTGCAAATCACTAGATCAATCCACGCTGGGACAGGGATCTGAGTAAGCGCCGGGTCCCGCGTCCGAACACCGCGGTTCAACGCCCATCTGATGCCCATCGATAGAGGATCACGTACTGTGGCTTTTGGACGCATGTTTTGAATGCTGGCTGTGCGGCCTAGTGTGTGCCGTGCAAAACTGCCGCGCGCTACTTCCCCGGCCGGGCATTTAAGGAGCCCGAGCGCCCCTTCCATGTACTTACCACCCACTGACTCTCATTGGACCGGAATACTTATACTTCCTCAAAGCTTGTACTCTTTCGACTCTCTGTGCTTCTCTGCAAGCGCCAAGTACCTCACTTGCTGCTCAGGCAACTCCAAGCCTTTCAACATTCAAGCATCGCCTTTCCTTCCACCTGCGAGCCTCTCTGCTCCATTCTCCTGCTCTATTAACATGGCGTCGTCCCGTCGCTCGCTCTCGTGCGGCCGCCTCTTCGCCCTGCGGGCCAACGGCGGCCTGGGGAGCCTCGGCTCTGAGGTTGTGAGCTGGCTGGAGGAGGGCGGCCGGCTGGGGCCGTCGGGGCGCGCGGCCATGGAGGCCTTCTTCGCAAAGCCCACTCGCTACAGCAGCTCGGCAACGCCGCTCCGCGCTTCCTCCGCTGCCAGCGAGACCGTATGCGCCTCCCAGCCGGAGGAGACCGTTGAGAGTATCCCGGCCGAGCCCGAGGTAGCAAGCGCCATGGCCATCCAGCCCGCTGCCGGCAAGGCCGAGAACTCAGACTCCTCGGGTGAGGCAACGCGTCCGGTCGGCTCTTGCATTGTGATTCTGTATTCCTGCGTTCCTGTGTCTGACCATGCCCCTCCGTCTTCCGCTGCCGACCTGCAGACTGCGACGATGAGGACACCGAGCTGCGCCCCAGCGCCGACAGCAGCGAGGCCGACCCCGTGTCGCGGACCTCCTCGCAACGCAGTCTCACGCCCTGCGTGCCCATGCCCGGTGCGGCCGACGACTCCGAGGCTTGCGGGTCGGCCGACATAGCCACCACCGTGGCCGCCGGCGACACCACCCCCGCCACCACCTCCAACATCACCTACCAGTCCTCCTCCGCAATTGCCACACCCACCGACTCCGACCCCGACCCCGCTACTCCCAGCTGCCCCGGCCCCGGCCACGCCCCCGCCTCTCCCAGCTCCCCCGCCCCCGCCCCGCCTCTCTCACCTTCCCCGCCTCCACCTCCGCCCCCGCCCCTCCCCGCTCTCCCATCTCCCCTGCCT
>LSYV01000024.1:430276-447187 GCA_001584585.1 Gonium pectorale | reverse complement strand
GCCATGCCAGCCCTGCGCTGCCATTCTTCGCTCCAACGCTGCCGAGCCGCAGGCTGCACCCACCCGGGCCGTTTCGCCGCCACCGCGTGTTGCCCACCTCGCTGTCGGGAGCGCCGCTCAGGTTGGCGCGGACGCCTTCCGGGCTGGCCGATAGACCGGTGACGTAGGAGGACACCGAGGGCGCCAACGACGTCCCCGTCGCGCTGCCGTTCACGTACAGGCGTAGGGGCAGTCTGGCGGCGAGCTCCGCGCCGGCCAGGCCGCAGGCGGAATTGGAGTCGAGCAGCGCCAGCGTGCCGCCGTCGATGGTGAGCGGGGAGAAGCGGTTGTCGGGGGCGGGGGAGGGCGGGGGCCGGGGCGGCGGCGGCCTGGGTCCGCATAGCGCGGAGATGTTGGAGGCGGGGGATGCGTAGAGGCGCACCGCGTCCACGTAGCTGCAGGCGGCGTTGGGGAACGCGGTATGGGGTGCGGTCAGGGGGGGCAGCTGGGCGCCGAGCCGAAGGGCGGAGGCGATGTTGCCCCAGGCAGGGCGTACAGGCGGCATCCGCAGCGAACACGGACACTTCGGCGCCCTCCCGACGCGGCGTCACACTTGCACGCACGGACAAGCGGGCATGGATGTGTGTGCGTGCGATGACCCCTCACACCCTCACACCCTCCGATCAGCCCCGAAGCCAGCCCCTCGCGCCTGAACCGCCCAGCCCAGCCCAGACCAGACCAGCTCTGCGCGCCATCTGCCTGTCATCGTATCATGTATAGCCGTCTTTCCCACTTGCAAACCGCCGCTCCAGACCGCCCCTCCCAGCAGTTCACGCAACACCGAAAAACCCAACCCCATCTCCGGATCCGCGCTCCACCTCCGGCCTAGCCACCGTCTATCGCACACCCTCAATCCACTTTGCCACATCGTGTGCCGCGTCCCACGAACGACGTCCCGCCCCACGGTCCCGCCCCCGGCTCTGTCGTCCTCACCCCGTGAATCCCCCAACCACCAGCTGATACGTCGAGCTGGCCTTGCAGTAGTCGAACACCTTCGCGGCGTTGCATCCGGGCACACTCACAGCGAGCTGCCCATCTACCCAGGCGCTGCAGCTGCCGTTGCCGCCGGTGCTGCCGCCGACGCCGGGCGCGGTGGCTGCGAGGCGCAGGTGGTGCCAGCGGCCCAGCGTGAGGCGCGACCCCAGCTGCGTGTCGTTGCCGAACGCGCCCTGCCCGCCCGCAGTCAACAGGTTGCCGCTCCACTTGGTGCCCTTGCGGAGTTTTTGGATGGGATAGAAGAGAACACATTCATGGCCCGGCCGAACCCGACGGGATAGGGGTGGACGAGGTCGTTGGGGTCGCGACACCGTTTGCGACACGAGTCGGAAGATGCATGCGATTGGGAGGCGCGGCGACTCGGTGAGGCGAATAGCGCTGAACATGTGGGCAAAGCTGACTAGCTGACCGCGACTAGGCGCGCCCTTAGGAGATCCCAGCCCTGACCGCGTAACCAGAGGTCCCGCACCCCGTGGACCAGTGATCCCAGCCCAAGTTTGGGCGGGATGGGGGGGATGAATGCGGAAGTGACGAGGGATTTGGGCATGGCGAAATGATGATGGGGGTGGGGATGGTGTTTGCCCATTCGAGCGACGGCCTTAGCCGCCCGCATTCGCAATTGGATGACACATACGACGCGTCGCTTCATTTCAACACACACACACACATATACACACACACTGCATGGCATCCTCAAACACATACTGCACAGCAAGGTCCCCGAACCTCTACTGCTTCAAACTCTCGCCTCCTTGCCAACATGGCAAGCTCAATGGGCACGGCGCAAAGGGCCCTTCGGCCCGCTGCACGGGCTTCGGCACGGCCTTGGCCACTGACACCCAAATCGCCTCACCCGCCCGCCCACCCACCCACCCACCTGGAGCCCAAAGAGGCGGTCGCTGCCCTGCGCCAGCCCCAGCATGAACAAGTTCCCGCGGCTGTAGCTGAGCCAGCGCTCCACGTACAACCACGCCTCCAGCGCCAGCCCACCCACCGCGCCGTTCAACAGCGTGGACAGGGCCTGGGAGCCGGACGGCAGCGTGTAGGCTGCGGTGTCCTCGAAGCGAGCCAGGCGCAGTGCGGAGCCGGACCAGGCGGAGGGGGGGCCCTGCCAGACCAGGTTGGAGGCGGAGGTGGAGGCGGCCGAGCCGGCGGGGACCACGCCTGGTGCGGGGAGAGGGTGCAGGGTGCAGCAGGGCGCGGGGTGTACATGGAGACTGAATATTTTGCTAACCGGGGATACCGGGAATGAGGTGCGGGGGAAAAGGAGACTGCAAAGGTTTGTGGGGGATTACTCAGTCCGAAAGCGTGGAGTTGTTGACTGCCGGCGGCCGGCGTAAAGCCGGCGTCCGAGGTGTTTGTGGGGGATACAAAGCCATGATACCATGGTGCCTTGGCTGTCCCTACACTCGCGCACCCTCCTTGGGCTCCAAACGCTGCCACATCTTGGCATATCATGCGGGATGCCCCTCACGTTCACCGTCCTCCTCTGCCGCCACCTCACGGCCCCTCCACCGCAGAAGCAGCGAACGTACACCTTATCCTCTCCCTCTCCCATCCCCTCCCCCGCCCGCCCGCACCCGCCACGCTGATGCCGTTACTATCTGGTCCCGCTGCGATGGTGGTGGCCAGCAGCAGCGGCGGCAGCGGACCACTCCAGGATGACGCGGGGGCATCGTGCGCCAGTCGTGCCACCAGGCTCAGGCCCGACGGCGGCGGCAGTGCGGGCCTCTCGCCATCCGGCCAGCATGTGAAGATAGTGAAGCTCTGCCGCCGAGGGGGTGGAGCAAGGCGCGTGGTTTGGCAGAGGACAACGCGACCCCGAAGCAATCAAGGTGTGCGTCAGGCGCCAGCTGCGGCTACTGCCACTGCCACCACGTCACTTCACGTTGATAGGGCTTTGATGACGCGGCGCCAATAGGCCATAAGAGGCACATCCGGTACATAAGCCGCGCCACTGCCTCTGCCTCTGCTCCCTCCTGTAAGCTGAGAATGAGCTGCCAGCCCCATACACACAGCAGCAACAACGCTGCTCCCGACATCTCGAATTCTCGAGTAAGCCTTTTCCGCCCAATAACGTAGTAGTCCCCTGCTTAAGGCAGGGCTCCCGTGCAGCCGCTCCCAGCCCACCTGGGTGGCCGCCTGCCCCGCGCGGTCCACCACGGTGACGGTGCCTCGGTGCACCCGGCCCGGCTCGGCGTACACGTGTGTGAGCGCGCCCTGGTAGGAGTGGCCCAGGTCGCCCAGGTCCCACTCGACGTACGCAATGGAGCTGAGGTTGCCTACCGGAGTGGGGTTCAGGGGGAGGTGTACGGGGTGCGAGGCGGGCATGTGGGTAAGGATACAACAGTTCGCTAATGAGCACGCGTGCCTGTGGGAAACAAGGTGCGCCGAGCAAGCAAACGATTAGGCAAAGGGCGCGTTTAAGAAAGAGCTGCCTGGCTTGAACCCATCCGCGTGCACCTGAAATGGCGACTGAGAGGTCGACACTGAGCGGCGCGGCTCCTGAGGAGGGGCTGACGTAGACGCTGATGCTGGGGGGAGGCGGCAGAGCGGGGCCCATGGCGCCGCTGCAGAGGAGCGGGTCAGGGGCCGTGGGGGCGGGGAGACTGTCAATAAAGGCTCCCGGAATCAGGCGTGCATGCCCGTACCAGCAAGAAGAGGCTAGCGACGAGCAAGCAAACAAGCAGCCCAAGAAGTCCACAAGAGTGGGGGTGGGGGATGTAAAGGTCAGCCATCAAACCTTCCAAGCCCATCAAGCTGCCATCCAGCCGCGGCCCCCGCCGCCTCCACGTGGGCACAAGCCTTGCGCAGGCTCCCCACTACCACCACCCGCGAGTCACCCCTCTGCCCGGCTGTACCCCCACCCCCACCCCACCACGCTGCGCCCCACCCACCAAGCCGACTCATCCCCATCCAAGCAAGGCCGACCCAACCCCCGAACCACCCCAGTCAGCGCTGTCAGCACCCATCTGCACCAACCCACATGTGCCCACACCAATACCCACACCCACACCCAAGCCACACTCACATCCACGACACCCACGCCCTTGCCCCCACTGGAACCCTCACCCATGCCATCCAGCCACACGCACCTTCCCCTATACCCCGCCTCGTCAGGGCCCGGATTCCCCACTATTGAACGCGCCCACTCCCAGGTGCCCCAAAGGTACTTTTACCATACATCACCATTGCGGTAGGTTTGATGGCCTGGAACACCCTACCTACGGAGAACACACACAGACACACCCACACACACACACGCACACTTGCGTTTGCCTTTTCAACACACACACTTGGGGCGGGTAGCGCCCCTGGCCAGCGCCGGCCCGGAGATGTAACACCACACACACACACCCGCCTACCTCGCCTAGTCTGTTTGCAGCCTGTCCACAAGCACGCACATTCGCATGACGTAACACACACACACACACACTCACACAAACACCTTGCCACGACCTCACCCTGCAAGCACCGCCAGCACCCCCAGCGTCTGCGCCAGGTTGGGCACCGTGAACTCGGTGTTGACGTCAAAGTAGTCCCCGGTGCGGTGCAGCGATGGGTAGTCAATGCCGGGCGGGAAGGCGGCCCCCAGCGCGCTGCCGTACATGCTGAGCCAAGAGAAGCCCGACGAGATGCCCTGGGGCAGGCCAGGCCACGGGGGGTCCTGCAACCGGCGGCGCGGGCGGGGGCGGCGTGAGAAACAAAGGGAGCGACAATGTATAAGGGGGGGCCGGAGGATGGGAGGGGGGACTGCAAAGGTTACTAACCAGGAGCAAGCCTGCCCGTACAATGCGGACCTGCATAAAAAAAACAGAAGAACAAATTGGGCCAGAAAGTACGACAGTCGAACAGAGAGCACACTAGTTCAGGAGCTGCCTCGCTCACTGGATGGTGGCGGCGGGGATGGGGAATTAATAAAAACCGCAATGAGACAGTCGTTGCATGCTTTGACGCGGGAGTGAGTGGCCATGAGGGGGCCTGTGCGAGTAGGAGCCGGGGATGGACAAGTGGAGGTCGCGCGGGGTCGTTTTGAGCAGCTGCAGACCATCCAGGAGGTCGGGGGGTGGGGTACGTGTTGGGGTACGGATGTCGGGGTCGCACACAGGCCCCTCACTACCGCCCCTCCCACAGCCAGCTCTCCCTCTTCGGCAGCTGCTGAGGGCTTTGTGCTGTGTTGAGACGGTTGGGGTCTGCTGTCGTCCCCGTTCGGCGCTCTCCCATCTCTCCCTGCTGGGGAGAGAGCAGCCCTGCGGTCTGGCCCTTTAGGCGGGTCAGCGCCCTGAGTCTGGGTTGGCCAGCAGGTACCATAACCAGCTGCAACTACACACGCGACAAGCAAGGCAGTCACGTAGGCACGCTCGCACACCATTCATTCATTTCTCACAATGTCATCGTAGACGCTCTCCTGGTCCACAATGTTGTGGATGCGCCGGGCGCCGATGCCGCTGATGAGGCTGATTCCCTACGATAATGGATTCATGCCCAGGCGGGGGGGTTGGCAGGGGCGGCGCGCGGGGGGAGGGGGGCGGATGTAACGAAAACAACGAAATGAGAGAGTTAGTTGTTGCATGTATGCCTTGCGATTGTTCGCTCGTGGGTGGCGGCGCAGGGACCGTGAGTGTAGGGCGTGGTGGGGTGGGGTTGGGCCCACATGGACGTACGGCATCAGTACAGAGGGGGGGGGCATGCCGGGGGCGGTGATGAAATTGATTGTTGGTGTGTACCGGTACCGGCGGCCCCACCTCATTCTCCATCCACCCTGCTGCGGACTGAGCAGCCCCCGACTCCACCTTCACCTAATCCCCTAAACGACACACATGCTTACATTGTCGCACAGTATGGGGTGTACCTGCGGTCTGCCATGACCTCATCCCCCACCACAATCGTCTGTTCCATCCCCAGCGTCCGCCTTCCCTCCCCCTCCTCCGACCCCGCCCGCCCTACCTCCGCTCCCTGCGAGCTTCTTATTGCCCTGTCTCCCTCCCCCTCCCTACCTCTCCCCTCCCCACCTGCGGGTTGGCCCCCAGCATGTAGTGCACCTGCTGCGCCGCCAGGTTGCGCCACTCGGCTGCCTCGGTCGCGTTGCTGCCCGCCAGCGCCGCTGCAACCAGCAAGTGCGTGGCCGCCTCAGTGGGAAAGAACCAGCCGTAGCCGAAGATGCGGAAGTCGCGGGAGTGGGCCGCCAGGCGGTAAGGGTCTGCGGAACGGAGGCGCAGAAAGGAGCGAGGATTGGAGCAAGGGGTGCTGGGAGGGAGCGGTAAGCAGCAGGCGACGGGCAGGGGCTGCGGTTGTTCAAGGAGCCTGCGGTGCGATAGGCGGTTGTGGCACAGTCCGTGGTGGGGATGGAGTAAACCGACAACCTCCCTAACACCCACGTGCGCTTCACGTCGGCAAACTCTGCAGCGGAGGCCCCCGGGCCACACCGTTGCTTTGTTCAAGCTACACATTGTGATTGCAAGCACACATAGTGGCAAACAACCGAAATCCGCACCCGGCTACGTACAGCCGCCTGGTCCCTGATCCCCAGCGCCTGCCTCCGGCGGCACTCCATCCGGCGCCCAAATCCCCGCGCCTCACTCGTCTTAGCGTCAACCAGGTACGCCCGCGCGACCGACGCCAGCTCGTCCAGGCAACGCCGGGCCACGGTGTCGTTGATCTGTGAGGATTGGAGGAAGGCGCAAGATTGGAAGGAAGCCAACGGGTTGGTTTGGGCCCGGCATCGCATGAGAAAGCAGGGGTCGCGCCACAAGGGCTAGTGGCAAGGTGCAGTTTGGCAACCCTCACAGCCGCCAGCTGGGCGCACGGTATCGATGCCGTGCTCCGTCCGGAAGCCCCTCCGCCCTCTCCGCCCTCACCGCCCTCTCTGCCCTCTCCGCCCTCTCCGCCCGCTCCGCCCGCTCCGCCCGCTCCGCCCTCTCCGAACTCTCCGCCCCGTCCGCCCCCTCCGCCCCCTCCGCCCTATCCGCCCTCTCCGCCCCCGCTCACCACCAGATCGCCCGCCACCCCGTTGTGTGACTGCAGCGACAGCTCCGCATACGTAATGGTGGCGAGGCCGTAGCTGAAGGGCAGCGCCTGCCAGCCGTAGCGCCGGTAGCGCGGGCAGTGGCGCTGCAGAAAGTAGGCGTGGAAGGCCTCCTCGCCCGTGGCAGCGTAAAGCTCCACGGCGGCCCAGATGCGCTCGTCTGCGGAGTGGTCCCCCTAAGGCAGGAGGGGTTGGCGGCGGTGGGAGTAGAGGTGGGGTGGGGGTTGGAGGGGTGAGGCTGCACATTCTACTGAGGTGGAGCGATTTGGACGATACGTAACTACACATACATGCTACTGAGGTGAAGAGCGTTGGACGATACGTGACTGCAAGGCGCGGGGGCAGAGGCGGGGGCAGAGACTGGAGAGGTTGCTGGCGTTGCGGGGGAGCACAGCAGCCGAGGTACGTTACAGGTACACTTCTGGCAGAAGCAGGGGGCCAACGAGCGAGGGCGTGCAGGGGGCATGCATGCGGAGATGGAGGGGTGGGGCGTCACGGCCGTAGCGGGCGCCTGTTCCTTATGCACGGAGATGCGGGGGAGGAGCGCCTGGATGGTATGGTAGGCATGCATGGCCGGGGGGCCATGCCGGTGTCCCATGCGTGCAGCGGCGATTCATGCCCCCTGTGCTCACTGCGGCCTGGGTAAGGGCCTACACATTGCATGTGTATGCGCGTACGGCGGACCGCAAGGTCCAGCCCATGCTGCATGTAGGCCGCACGCACCGATCACAGGACAGCGCCACCAGCCGCCTGCACCACTGGAGGCGCCGCCCCTGATTCATGCCTGGCTATGCAGCCGCACAACCCCCGCACGGCCCCCCGCTCCCCGCTCCCCGCACCCCGCTCTCGGAGCCCCGTTCCCAAACCTCCCACTCTTCCCCACCCACCCCACCCCCGCCCCCCGCGCCCCCCGGACCCCACTAGCTCTCATCAGGCCCCTGGCCCTGCGCGCCCCGCCTTCGCCCGCACCTGCGGATCATGGCAGGGGTAGACCTTCTCCCAGGCGGGCCGCACCGCTTCTGCGGTCGTGACAAGGACCGTGCACCCGTAAAAGTGGTAGCAGATCGCGCCGAAGGGGGCCTGGGACGTGAGGAAGGACCACGCGGCACGCGCGCGGCCCAGGTAGCGCGCCGCGGCGGCGGGGCGGTAGGTCTTGAACCAGCGGGAGCGGGCGGCACGGGCCATGGCGGCAGCGAACTGCGGCGGCAGGCGGGGAGCGTTGCACTTGGACGGGCAGAGTTATGGGGGCCAGCCAGTGTCGGTTGGGGGTTCGGGGTTACAGCCACTGGGCCGTGCGCAGCCGAGGAGCGGAAGCCGGCAGAGGACGGCGGGCACCGGGGTTTGAAGGCGCGAGCGCTGCGCTGGGAGCGAGCGAGCGCCGCCATTTGCTGCATGCGGCCAAGTGATGGGTTCCAGCCAGCTTCCCACGGCGCCCGCAGGCCCAGGAGTGCAGCTGCAGCCCTCCGTGCGATGCTTAGCGTGACGCCGGGCGAGGCAGGGACACGGCCTGACGCGATGCGGCCATATGCGTCATAACCCCTGCTGCGCCGCCGCGCCGACCCGCTTCCCAGCCCGCGTCCCTGGCCCAGCCCCAAACCTCCCAGCCCCGCGCCCCCAGCCCGGCCACCCCAACCGCCGCCTCCCTCCCTTCCAGCTCCCTCGCCACTCAGCCAACCGCCGCCCAGCCCCAGGCCCCCCGCCGCCACCCAGCGGCCCAGCGCAAGGCCCCCGAGCGACCTGCGCCCCCTGACCTGCGCCGTGCACGTGGTGTCCTTGGGCCAGGCGATGCGAGGCCCGCGGCGCGGGTCGTTTGCGGCCATGTTGCACGCGTCCTTGCCGGGGGTGCCGCACGGCAGGTGGCCCTCGTAGTACTCTGCGGGGCACCGGGCAACACAAGCTGAAGCGGCGGCCGTGGTACGTAGCAGCCACGCGGTTTCGTGTGCGCGTGTGTTCGGTCATCCACCGGCCTGAGTCATCGCATTCGCGCACGCTCGTGAAGCCTGCGCTTTCATCTGTGGCCTGCAGAAATTACCAGCCGCAGCAAATAAACGCCGGCTGGGACCATACCGTACGCCATGAGACTCATCATTTCGCCCGCCGCTGTGTATGTATTGGATACTACACGGGCGCCCATCCTGGGCAAGGCTCGCACAGCCCTCCCTCCGCAAGGCTCTGTAAGGCCACAGCACTGTTGCTGCCGCACGCGCACGGCCGCAGCAGACGGACTCGCTCACCCCCGGCGGTGGTGTTGGGCTTGACGACGCAGTAAACGCCGCCGTCTGCGTCTTGCATGCCCTCCAGGTATGTGAGCTCCCATTCTACCTCCTGATCGCACAAGCCAGCAGACGAAACGTTACATACGAGGAGAGCAAAAAAAAGGAAAGCCGCGTCCCTGGCCCAACCATCTTCCCCACCCACCTGCATGATATCCGGCAGTCCGTCCCCCGCCTCGGGCAGCGGCAGGTTATCGTGGGTGGCGTTGAGCACCTCGAGGGCGATCATCAGCCAGCCCACCATCATGCCGCTGGGTGTGAAAGCGAGGAGATGGGAAGTGAGAGGGTGCGTGCACATGTGTGTGTTTATTTTGAAATCAAACGACGTATGTGTGTGTGTGTCGGGGGGGAGCGCTGGGGCACCGGGGAACGTACGACGCGGGGAGGGGCGGAGGTCATTTGGGGCGACCAACATGACAACAAGGGGGGCGGGGGACTAAATGGGGAGCGAGTGCGGGAGCTGCTGCAGGGCAACTCCCCGCCGCCGCGCACCCACGCTGGTGTGTTGCTTCCCTACCTCCTTCCCTCGTCCGCAATCAACGCACGAGAATGCACACGGCCAGCCATGCCGGCCGACAGCACACCGCAGGTCAGCTCTGCTGCAGCACGCACGACCCGCTGCCTTCCCCAGGTCCTCGCCTCAACCCCATGTGGCTCCCTGCTCCAACACCCCCCATGCAATCCACATGCCGCACGTACGGCGCACCTCACAGCAGCCATGCATCAAGGCCCTGCCGCCCGCCTCGCTCGCACCTGTTCACGACGTACTTGCCGTAGTCGCCCGCGTCGTGGTGCCCGCCCACCGGCCAAATGCGGCTGCCCCCGGGCTGCTGCGGCAGCCAGTACGAGCCGCTGGTCTGGTTGAGGGGCAGGGTGGTGGTGTTGCTGGTGGTGGGCACCGGCATCCTGGGTGGTGGGAGGGAAGGCGGGAAACCGGCGGGGCGCGGGCTCGGGGCGACGTGGTGAGGGTCAAGCTGTATCTGCGTGGTGGTATGGAATGGAGCATCACACCTGGTGCGGTGGATGGCGGCGATGTGGGGGTGGGGACCTGGGAAAAAGGCTGGGAGGCCGTGGACGCGTTCATGTGAGGCAGTGCCGACCAGCAAAGTGGTTGCGACTGGGGCTTGGGCTTGCGGCCTCCCTCCCCTAGCGGCATCGAGCCCCACCACTGCGCAGGAACTGCCACCGCATATGCATAAATGCACACGCACGTCGACGCATACACAGACACACGCACATGCAAGTACTGCGTGCAGGCCGTTCACGCCGCTGCCGTAGCGGCAACCGCAACCGCAGCAGCAACCAGCCCAGCCACGGCTGCCTCCCCTCCACTGACACTCAGCATGGCGCCGCCCCGCTGTCTCGTGCGCATGCAGGCCGTTATATGTCCGGGCACACGCCTCTGCCTCACCCACCCTCCCAATGTGCCATAGCCGTGCCGTAACATCTGATTCCCTATCCCGAGAGAAGCCCGTCCCAAGCAAGCAAGCAACCAAACATCTCCCCCAAACACACCCCGGCAGTAACACTTATGCGCCCTCCTGAGTCCCTGAACTCCAACCGCACGCAGCCCCATCCACGCCTTGTCCGCGCGCCAGACCTCCATACTTCCGGCACCGACACGAGTATGCAGCAACCATGCTCCTGCACGCACGCACAAATAAACGCTCTTTTCCCCAGTCCCCCTTGGCCCCTCGCCCTTCCATCCTTTCCCCTCACCCAACATACCTGTCCGTGAACCAGGCGGGGGGCGGCGACACCGACAGCACCTCAGCGTCCGTAGTGTGGCACGCCTCCAGCCGCGTGGCACCCCAGGGGGACAGGTAGTTCGGGTCCAGGGCCATGCCGCAGCGCTGGGAGTACGTGCCCCGAGCCAGCGCCCCCAGCGCCGGCCGCAGTGCATCCGGGGCCACCAGGAAGGCGTGCGAGAGGCCCAGCCCCGGGACACGCAGCACGTAGCGGCCCGGGGTGTTGAAGGAGGAGAAGTCGCACAGCCACACTCGCTGGCCCGTGTACAGGTCGGGGCTGCCGGTGTAGCCATCGGTGGTGGCGACAGGGATGTAGGGCTGCATGGTACCTGCGGCGGTCGTGGGTGACAGCGATAGTTGATGGATGGGGTATCTGGTGGGGGAGGGACTGGGCGGGGCCGGGTGCGGGGGTGCATTTTAGATAAGCTTGCAGTGCGAGCTAGACGGGGGTTGGAGGCCGAGAGAGAGAAGGGGTGTGCGGGAGCCAATGCTCGCCTGCTGTCTTACTTGTTTGGCGTACATACTGCATCGAACCGACTGCAACTTATGCCTCACCATGCATACATAGGTACTCGTCCCGTCGCCATGCACAGTCGCATCCCGTCACGCACCCAGCGCACCAAGCAAGCCAACGCCCCTTCCGCCCCCATTTTGGATGTCCTAGCAGCAGAATTATTACACCAACTAAAGCCTGTGGGTTGGTTGTGGTGCAGCCGCGGCCGCGCCCACACCCGCCCATCCAAAGCCTGTGGAGCCGTCGTACGATTGCAGCTCCCACCACCCCCACCTGTCGCGACGACCTCCCTGCTGATCGCGTCCTGCAGCGCCCACTTGGTGTCGTTCCCGCCCGGCAGCTCCAGCGCCACGTGCACATAGGGGGAGGTGGAGGTGGAGGAGCCCAGCCAGGCGCCCACGAAGCCCAGCTTGGGGCCGGAGAGCGGGTAACCCACCTGCGTGCATTCATGCACGGGGGGGCGGGCAAACGCGCGTATGTCCGTCTTGCTATATATCTGATGCGATCCATGTTGGTGGAATGGACGAGGCCAGTTGTGAAGGAGCTAGGCTCGTCAAGCAGTCCGGCCCATGAGGCACTCGGGCCGAGGACTATCACGTGTATGCATGTAGTCCTTGGTGCGTGCAAGGCATGTCTGGGATGGAGCAAGCCAGCAGCTACATTGTGACTGGGAGATAGAGTGGTGGGCATCTGTTTGGCAGAACGGCCTTCGACCGGCAGCCAATTCAGCACTGGGCTCCTGATGAGCGAGGCGGCAGCAGTGAGGATGCAAGACGCGGGCATGGGACGGACATGCTTACTAAGGCCCATAGGTCCCGTACGGCTCACCCGCCCGCCACGGCACGGCACGGCACGCACACATACGTGGAGCTGCATCCATGGCTGGGCAGCCCCAAGTCCCATCGCTATGCCACAGCAGGCTGGCCGCATGCACGCAGAGAGAGAGGGTGCATCTCATTCTGGACCCAAATGCGGGCGGCCTCATTATGCACCGCACCTCAGGCATGCGCTTGGCTAGCTGGATTCTATCTGGCAATCACCACCTTCATGAAAACATTCAGATAGAGTATGTACGAGCGAACGAACGAGCCTCACTCAGACAACAACGTCACCTTACTTCACTCAGCGCTTAGCTAGCTTTGTCATGTGCTACTGTCCCGTTCAATACAGTGTATATATGCGTATGTAGCATGCCACCGCACGCTGCTGTGCTGCTCACTGCCTCCCCGCCCGACCCAGACACGTACTTGGTTTACACGAATGTTGGTGTTTAGCTCCTTCGCCTCGTTGACTTGAACCATGAAGCTGCTGTTGGCGCCAAAGGCCGCCGCCGAGACGTTTACCCGGTACGATGCCCCATCCTGCAGCTCTGAGGGGAGCTGGAGGAAGACGTGGTGGCCATGGCGCAAGGGCTGCAGGTTGTTGGCACTTGGCGCCAGTGAGGCCCAGATGACACGAGAGCGGTATGACACAGCTTTGGGACGTACAGTCTTGGCATATGCGTCATCTGCGTTTGAGGGAGAGAGGTGAGGGAGTGAGATGTATCTAGATATATAGGGGGAAGGAGGGAGGGAAGGTGTGTAGGAGGGGTTAAAGGAGGGGAAAGGGTGCCTGCCATTGGCCACAGCAGCACTTGTGCTGCCTTTATAGTGGGCTGGCGCCCTTACCTTGGTTGCTGTAGATAACATAGTTATCTGCGTTGAGGGCAGCTGGGACACTGATGGGGGCGGACAGGAAGTGCAGACCCAGCACCAGGCGGCTGTCGTAGCTTATCCAGGGGGTCAGCCTGCGGGAGGTAGCGGCAGCAGGTTCTAAGCAAGGGGCTGCGGAACATGCAGTCCTGAAGAAAAGGATGCAAAGGAAGAAAAAAAGCATAAACACAAGGTGAAAACACTGCTGGGGCGGGACACGCACGTACGACGGATATGTGAGGTGCTTGTAGACAGAAGTGAGGACACCTTGGGGATTCGGGATTGGATCGTGCCTTGAACGCCACATTGCTTACAAGGATTTCGGAAACACCGCACACCTGTCTTTGTCGTTGAGCTCGAGTGTGGCCCATGGCGTTGCCACGATTGTGGCGCCGCTACCTGTCGAAACCAATTGCCTGGAAGCAAGAGGTCAAGCAACGTAATCAGGACGACAGCTGAGGTGAGCTCACGCTACGTAAACCTACCCGAGAGCCACGAGACATAGCAATTGAAAATGATTTTTCCATCTATTGCGACTCGCCATCTAATGGTTGCTAGTCGCGCCGCGTTGTGGGAGTTTCATTTGGGGGGTACCGGGGTACAACCATTTCTCAAAGTACAACGAGCATTTCAATGAGACCCTTGTTTATCCTACACTGCACTGGATATGATGATGAGACTCCCACGGCTCACAGAAGAGCTTGCAAGCGCAACCTGTTGGCCTCAAAGTGCCCCAAGCTTCGGGCCCAAGGAGGACCTGCGCCGCTGCTGTCCTGTGCCGTGTGCAAGGGGGGTGCTGCCCCATGCACCAGGGTTCGACGGCAGCCTTACGCCACGCGACTCGGGTACTGTGTCCGTGTGGCAGCGGGTTGATTGGCAAGGGTTCTGCGCGTTTTTTTGCGCGTGGAGGAGGCGCGGGCCATGCAGACCAGGGGAGATGCAAACATGATGCTGATTATTGCGTTTCTTTTCACCCGAGTGCTTGCAGATTAGCCACGTACATGAACGACGGAGCTGCCCCGTCCTCGGTCAGCCCTCGGTCCCCTACCTCATAGCCGCCCCCGCCACTACCAGCTCAACCGTCCCCTCCCCCGCCTCCACCCCCGCCTCTCCCAGCCCCCCCCCCCGCCTCAGCCCCCGCCCCCTCGCCCGCCTATCCCATCTCCCCTGCCTCCGCCCCCGCCACTCCCAGCTCCTTTGCCGCCGGCCCCACTGCTCCCAGCTCCCCCGCCCCCGCCTCTCCCAGCTCCCCCAGCCCCCGCCTGGTCCGTCGTGCCGCTCGAGGCCATGTCCCGCATCAGCTACGTCCCCATAGTCGGCATGGCGCTGCACCGGAGGTGATCCGCCGCCGTACGCGCCCTGTACGGCATGTACGAGGGGCAGCGCTCCGCCAACGCACGCCAGCGAAAGGCCCAGCTGTGGCGGCAGCTGCAGGCGCACGTCGTGCCCGCCACCCGCCAAGACGGCTTCCAGCCCCTGGAGGGGGCCGCCGGCACCGCCCAGCCGGCGCCCGAGAGGCGTGTGTCTCGCTTCCCGTGCCCCACGCCACCGCCTAGCTATCTACAAAAATAAGAAGATATACACATCTGCACATCCATGTGCGAGCAATCACGTTCAACCCACCACCGCAGCTGTGGGCTTGGTGAGGGCGCGCGTTTCCGTACTGCAGTACATTTCTGTGCCCCTCGTCAGGACGCGAGGCCGCGGCCATGGCATCCTAGCGAGGCAGCGAAAACCGGAGCGCT
The DNA here is from genome assembly GCA_001584585.1 of Gonium pectorale. NCBI lineage: Eukaryota > Viridiplantae > Chlorophyta > Chlorophyceae > Chlamydomonadales > Volvocaceae > Gonium > Gonium pectorale. The sequence goes on along the minus strand of LSYV01000024.1, from coordinate 432,156 downwards.
GATACCAGCGCAACAGCAAAAGATAAACAGCAGGGCTGGCAGGCGGCGCAAGGCCGAACCGCCTCGCCGACTGGCCCTACTGACGCCACGTAGCGCCGCGAGAGGTGCCAAGCGGCCACCGCAGCCCCTGTTCCCGTGCTGGCGCCGAGGGGCCAAAACGGGTGACCAGGGCAAGCCCACAAAAAAACAAGACGCGACGCCCCATCCAGCCCGGGAGCTCATCCCCTCGGGCCAAGCCCTTCATGCCTAAGCCAATGGCTGCGAACGTTGGGCAATAAGCACAAGAGTGAATGCGTCCGCAGACGCAAGTCCGTCGTATTGCGGCCGACAGTGATCAGCTGGCGCAGTTGGGGGTTTTAGCGTTGGGTGTGGGTGCCGGAGGGACGGTCGGCCGGACGGCTAAACATGGCACTCGAACTGGCCTGCTTTCCGTGCGTAACGCGTACATGTGTCGTGATTATCTGAGGTGTCGGTGGGCTGGGCTGGGCAGTCGTCAGGGAGCCGTCGTACATCTGTGCATTGCGCACCGCCTTCTTTGCGATGTAGGGGCGGTTGCCCAGACTGCAAGTGTACTGACATATAACGTCAAAAAGGCCGCGAGCCCGGGGCCATCAACATGCTTTCTCTCATCGAGCCTGAGCGGCGGCTAGTTGGCCCGGCCATGCCGTGCCGGAACTCGAATGTGCAATGCTCGTACACTGATAGTTGTGCATTATCAAAAGGCATTTCTGGGTTGGATTGCAGCGTTCCGTCTTGGGACAAGGATAGTTGAGTGGCTGTGTAATGGTGTACAGGGTGCGGATGGACTTGCCGCGGGGAGGGGCGTACGTGTTGCTATTCTCTATAGTGGGATGCAGGCAGCTCTAGGTTGGGCGCCGACCAATTGCCCGGTGGTTTGCGGTAGTGGCACACAAGGGTGTGCCAGCGCCCGCCGTACAGTACGGAACGAGCGAGGATACTATTGATATCGGCGAGCGCCTCCATCACGTTTTAAACGGTTACCGCTGGGTGCGCGGTACCAATGTTTCAGCAGGTGCCCTTTCCCGTAGATGGCCGCAACCAACGGCGTGTGTTTAGATTTGCGGGCGGCGCATGGGTCGTAGATGCAGCATGCCCTTTGCCGGGAGAGCCGGGCCGTCTCCTCGGGACGCATGTATGTACGGAGTCATCTCTGTTCCGGTTTCCACACATTGTAAGACGTCCACGCTCTTGCGCGGGCATTATGGCTCCGGGGCTTCAGCAGCGAGCAGATACAGGATACATATTACAGGCTCCCCATAGAGGGGCTGGAGGCCACACGAGCCGATTGGGTTCCGACCCGCCATAGCAGAGTGGGTTTGTTTCCTGTGGAAAGGCTACAGGAGAAACACCCTTGGTGTTAGCCGTGAGGCCCAGAACACAAGAGAAAAGCGCAACATGGCACACCGACTTGGCGTCGTATAATGCATATAAACACACCAAACTTGCGGAAACGAACCTGAACGGTTCGTGGCTGTCAGGACATACTGCGTGCACGGCGCGGTATCGCCGGCAGCCAGCCCACCCATCCCCATTCTTCCAACCGGCAAAGGTAATGCTCGAGATGGCAGGATCGGTATCCCGTAGCGCTAGGAGCGGCTGTTGGGACTCCTGGTGCGTAGCTGTACGACACGCTGACTGCCGCGTCGGGGTTGAGGTGCCCCTAGTCGGCTGTCGGCCCACGGTGTGGGTGCGACCACCCGTGTGGTGTGACAGCTGTCACGACATACTGCGTGCACGGCGCGGTATCGCCGGCAGCCAGCCCATCCCCCCCCCACCATCAACCCCGGCGCGGGATTTTTCGGGGGGGACGACACCTTTGCTCCGGCGGGGATTCGAACCCGGGTCTGTGGATGTAACCC
>LSYV01000024.1:385144-400317 GCA_001584585.1 Gonium pectorale | reverse complement strand
GAATATGACCAGCGCCATGACCACGTTGCCCACGAACAGGCCGCTGCCCAGGGGCTCACTCAGAGCCATCGCGACGGCGCCCGGGCTGCTGGCGTCGCCGTCACCCTGGCCGGCGGGCAGCAGGAGGGTCAGTTCGCAGGGGGGCAGCGGGCAGCGCAGCGCAGGTGTGGTGGGGCTTGAAACTTAAACTGACTCTGCTTTGAAGGGAACGAGCAGAGGCAGGGGCCCGTGAGCACCCTGCGACGCGCCGAGCGCCGAATGCGTAAGGCAGCGGTCTGCGGTGGAGGGCGGTGTGGCAAACGCGACGAAGCACGCGGACGTGCGCAGCTGCGTGACAGCTCCGCACCGCTACGCCAGCTCTGCCTTCGGAGTCCGGGCCCTGCCTGGATGCCGATCAAGGTTTAGGGTGCAGGCAGAGACTGCAATGTACGGCGGTACGGTGTGTGTGTGGGGGGAGGCTCAGCCCTCCGGTGACACCAGGGCAGTACGAGCGCTCGGGACCGGCCGGGTGCAACATGGCCTCCCTGCGCCAGCGTCGGCTGCCATGCTCCCGGCCGCCATCGCAGCTGGCTGATGGCGGCAGCAATGCCGGCGCACCTGGCTGATGGCGGCGAGCTGGGTGAACACGTCGGGCGCGCCGTTGCCGAAACTGAGCAGCGTTGCGCCGGCAACACAGGGCGGAAGCCGCAGGTACTCTGAAATGAGCTCCAGGCTGGGACAGAAAAAACGCTCCGCCACCACCAGCATGAGCCCGAACAAGATGCCAATCCAGAGCAGAAACAATGACGTGGAGGCCACCATGCTGGGCGGGTGACGAAGGGGGAAGCGGCAGATGATAGATGGGTTAGGCGCGCACGTGTGAGCGGCACGCCGACAACCGACGAGGTTAGCCACCCCGGCTGACTTACATCTGGTCAAGGTAGCAGTAGTGAATCTCGAGGTAAGGGAGAAGCCCGTCGTCGGGACGGCAGCTGGCATGGGAGCGCACATATGCGCAGCGCTCTTCCGGCGGCACAGAGTTCGGTTGACAGCCCCGTAACTCCTTCAGTCTTTGTGATGCCGTTATTCGTCCGCAAGCCTTCGGTAGTCCCGACAAAGCGAGCAGCGCGACTAGGGCCAGGCATGTTGTTCGGGCGGCGGTCCGACAGCAATGAGGCTGCATAATAACACAAAGCCCGTTAAACATGGACTATCGCATGTCCCCAATCATCGAAAGAAGGAAGTCAGTTGTAAGCGTGTAACCTTTCTCAATATGGTATTTGGAACGTCGACTTACAAGTCAATGGCATGTAAACAACCAGCTAGCTGGTCAGTGTTTAAGGATACCGAGAGGGACCGAGCTGTCGCGGGATCCGGTACTCCCGCGTTGTTGAGAATGGCCTGTGTTGACGAACCAGCTCAAAAGGTCAAGGATTTTCATCTCAGCAAAAGACAGTTTAGCACGCTGTCTTGTGCATGTCACCCCCATGGGTCGCTGCTTGGGCTATGCATGGTCCGTGCCCAAGCCGCAAGCGAACTGGATTCACGTTTCCAATATAGAATGTCCTTCATGTGCAAAAGATTGCATGACCGCGATTATCCGCATGCATGTATGCGAGAGGGAGCGCGTAAGTCCCTGTTGGTCACGTGAGCGAACCGCTGATTTATTTTGAGCATATCATATCTACATATGCGAAGGAAATGCGCAGCGTCCACGGGCGCCGTGCGTAGTTGTTGGTTGGCAATAGCACGTCCCTTTCTTCCCCGGCAGCAGGCAGTGGAACCCTTGACCAACCGAGCTCCCGGCGGAGCAGCACGGATGGCAAAAGCACTTGACCGTGTCCCTTCGTCCTGCGCTTCACCACGTCTGTCAGGCACTCGTGCAGTGTAAGCCCATGCTGTGTGTGATGCGCCGAATGGATAACGGCTGGCCTAGCCGCATCGCTTTCAACCGCTGGGTGTCATGCTGATGTACCGGCCTAGCGGACTTACCGTCATAGCCCGAGGTATGCGCTGAAGCACCAGCAGATCATGCAGGCATGGATGGTGGGGAAGAGTTTCCCCTGAGCCTAAGCCGGGATGGCATGGACACAAGTGCGTGCATGTGTTTGGGTCGGCATGGGTCAGTTATCTTACGCCCTTATTACTTACTGAGACGCAAAGCTATTGCATAACGAATATATTATGGTCGCCGGTTTCTGATATCACGCGAAGAACTGACAAGATTGGTATCTCCGTCCAAAATGGATGCCACGCAGCGGCGCACTTGGCAGCCAGGAGCGCGTCTTGCAGCTTGCTGTGCTCGCATTGTAAGTGTAGCTGCCAGCGCTGTCCAGCATACGTATCGTCCGCACGAGAGAAAGGAGCCAGATTGAGATTAGGAGCCATCACTGTCGGTGTAACACCGACACGCTATCGTTGTTGGCGCTGGGCCACACTATATATACCGGTATACCACCGCCTACTACACGGTACGGTACGGTACGGTACGGCACGGTACGGTACGGTACCGAATCACTTTGCCGAGGGACGAGGGATCCGACATCTGCTGGGGACCGGGCGCGGACGGGCCTTGGGCGGCAGCCACGGCAGCCGCGGCAGTGACAGTGTTTCCCAGGTGGGCCGGCGGCGGACCACGGCCAACGGTGTGAGGGCAACCGCCGGGGTGTCCGCGGCGGGGGGCGGCGGCATGCGATGACCGATGAGTGCGTGACACACAGGTAAGAGCCGACGGTTAGGGGCCAGCAGCCGCTCGCCGATGGACCGGTGGCTATCCCGCGAAGACCGCCCACGACCATTCGAGCGAGTTAACAATGTAGTATCAACGATGCCCTGGTAAGCTGTCCCGTCCAGGACTGGGGGTTGGGTGCGTCTGCTCGCTCGCTTGCCGTTTCCTGTACTGTACCGCCCGCCCGCCCTTTGTCGTATTCGTTTGGTGTACATGTTCATTTCACGGTCTTTTCACACGTGTGTGTATGCGTATGTTTTACTGTGTACGGCGCTGTTGTGATTGCCGTGCAGATCTTGCTTGGGTATTAAGCGTCGCAGCGCTTGTGTCGCGCTGCGCTCGTCTTGCCCTTGGGCAGTGGCCCATGAGCGACAAGTAGGCCCCGATCGTCAGCCAGCCAGCCTGCTGGCGGTTGAGTATGTAACGGCATGACCGTATGATTCCTCTTTGGCCCCTCGAGCCGAGCAGACAGAGTAAAGTAAAAGTAAAGTAAAGTTTACGCGTGATCATACACCATCGCGTTTGTTAAGGGGGGAGTATGGCACATGTCCTCTTGTTGAGGGATCACTCCCACCGGGGTTTCTTCCGACGGTATATCCACCACCGCCCCCTCCACGCCTGACTCACGCCCCTGGTCATGTGCCTGGAGTCAGCAGAGTGGCCATCACAGCCAGCGCTTCGCAGGTTGGGCCCCCGAGCTATGGGCTCATCTATCACGACTGCTACCGCAATCATGCCACTGCTCTCCCGTGATTGGAATACGGGATTCGCCGAGCAGACAGACTTCCGCACGTCGTTCTTTCGATTCCGTTTCTTTAACAGCAGCGAGACATGTTCGGCAGTTCCTTTAGCGCTGCAGGCTATACCTTAGCCGCTCCGTCCCCATTGTGTCGGGGAAAGTGGCGCGCCCCGTCTGGAAACATTGCGCCTTCGGGTGCGTATGTCCGCAGAGGTGTGGAAAAAAGAGAAATCTGCAAAGAAAGAGGGAGCCCGGCCCGCCTCTACGGTCATACACGCCCGAAGGCGCGACGTTTCCAGTAGGGCGGGCAGGTACAGAGCAAGACATGTGACGTTCGTCCCGCCCGTTATAGTTGTGGCTCCCCAATTGCAGTGTTTCCTTTTTAGCGGTCCACCAGGTGATGAAGTTCGACAAACCGGGTAATAAGCTGGTAAGCCGGTCTTTTGAGGGGGCTGGATGAACGTTACATGTCTTGCTTGCTCTGTAGCCTGTACCCGCCCACCCTACCGGAAACGTCGCGCCTTTGGGCGTGCATGGCCTTGGAGGTGGGCTCCCTCGCTCTTTCTTTACTTGGCATGTTTCTCTTTTTCCCTACGCCAACAGAGCGGCGCTCTGGGATGGAGGAGTATGCGGAGCCGGTAGCGGTGGCACCACCGGCCGCAGCGTCAATCGTTATGGAGCCTGGAATAGCCTGGCGATGGAGCGCTGAGAACTAGCGGGACCAGCTAGCCTGGCTGCAGCCAGGCTAGCTGGAGAGGCTGGTATACGGCGGCGGAAGAGCAGCTGTGGACCGTTGTGGACCGTGCGCAAGGCGGCGGGGCGGAGGCAGCTGCTTGGCAGCCGGCGGCGGCATCTAGCTAGGCTGGCGACAAGCAAGGCTGAGGGCCCATCCGATACCTGCCTAAGCAAGGATGCCAACCCCTGCGATGCCCAGTGCCCCTCCCCTCAGATGCCTACCTCCCCAAGCTCCCCCTACACGCAAATCAACCGGCACATGACAACCGTTACCAGCAGCAATCGTCCACGACACACAACCAAATATAAAGCACGTAAGCCAGAATGGCGATTCGCGTACTGGGACAGCAGGCAGGATGGCGCATGCATGCAGGAGCCTATCTATGTTCGGCGACACGTAATCGCTGGGGGGTATCAGCACTCACTCTGGCGACGTATACGTATACGTATATATATGACGTCCTTGCGGCGTACCATCGGAAACGGCGGAATCAGCAGAGTAGTCGGGCTTCTAGAACCAGAAATGCGGCTGCTTGAAAGCGCAAAGTGCTCCCAGACACATGGTTACACTACCAATGGACGACATGCATGCATGCATGTTTGCGAGACGAGCGTTAAGACGAGCTGACGAGCAAAACTGCACCCGCCGCAGGAATGCACAGTCTGCACACAGCACATATAAAATTGACCGTAATGATTCAGATGGCAAGCAATGAGAGACCATCGCGCAGCAGCTTCAAAAGTACAACCTACCCGTACGGCGGCCCGCCGCTATAAATAGAGTCTATACCGAGCCGCCAGAATCCATTGTATTAGACATATTAATGACCAGAGCTGGCTGCGTAGTCTAACGTGTACATGGCGACGCGCGCTGCTGTTTGAGACAGGCCGCAGCAGGTAGGTGCGAGCACGTTGAACATCACCTCGTTCGCTCAGGACCACCTCAGTGGTCAAATATGCTACGCGCTTACCATTAGCGACTGCAACCCATGAACGAGCGTCGTCATGCACGAATAATCATCCCTTGTTTCCCGCCGTGACTTGTCATCTCTTACCGCCCTGACCATCCCGACCCTTACCACAGAGGCGTACTTTTGGTGCGTTTGGAGTCCGAGGTACGCCATGGGGGCTTGCGCAAGCCCTGCTGGCGGGCGCAGACCCCAAGCATTGGCGTTGCTTTTAACCTTGCTGCTATGTGTCATATCAAAAGTTGTAGGCCAAGGTAAGTAGCCTCTAGGCTGGTCAGTAGGAATGCCCCCCTTATGCTTGCGGCGTACGTCTGTGTGCCTCGGGGACAACCCGAGCTTTCCGCGGTGATATGAAGCATGCATATTATCATGCGCTCTGTTTCATAGCAAGGAAAACGCGGCGTACGTCCCTGTTTGGGATGACTCCACCGGTTATCGGGACCAGGGCAGGTCATGTGTACTGAGTTCAGGAAGTCCTTTAATAAAGGCACACTGGCTGCTTGAAGTCAGTGTGCCTTTGAATTCTGCTCTTTATACTACTGCTGCGCGCGCCTTATTGGCGAAGAGCTATTGTCTAGATCCCTTGCGGGCATGCGAAAATAAAGCAACCCCTGGAGACCTGCAATATATATACGGAGGTCATGTGCGGTAGTAGTCCGCGGCCGGCTGGTTGGGCATGCGTTTCAATACTCTTCGTGCCACTTAGCACCTGCATTAACTCCGTAACAAGTAAGGGGCGCTGCACTGCCCATGAGGCAGGGCGCAAGGGTCGGGGCAGTCACAGGCCAAATAACTACACGTCCAAAGTATAGACCCTGGCTTCATTCGCCATGGTGGCTGCCTGGGGCTCGTGGGGAGACGGGTTGGGGGTAGGGGGAGTGGGGAGGGTTAACGTGGCACTTGCACTCCATCCCACGTCAAGGGCAGTAACCCTGATGCGTTCTGAACGGCCCACGATGTGCTTTGGCCATGTTGGAGTGAAGGTTCAGACATCCCGCCAGTGTGATACTCGGGCTGTTGCCGGGCGGTTGGTGCACTCGGAGGGCTTGGCACTGGTTCACGGAGGAAGAAAGACTCATCTCTGGCGCTAGCGAAATGCAACCACCCGAAATCCTATCGGGCCCTGTTTAGTTTGATCCTAAAAAGCTGATGCTGTAGTATGGGTGCTTAGCTAGCATGTTGGATGGGCGCGTGTCCATCCTGCGCCTCACACCTGTGGTGGTGTGTGGCCAACGCAAAATGCATCACGCTTTAGATGCTTGGGTCGGCCTGTATGTGCACTCGCCACGCCCGCCTAGCTGAGCGAAGGGTCGCCACCTCAACACATTGTACTTACGCTGAGCTCTCGTGGCTTACTTATGTCCTCCCCATCAATCCAAACGCATGTAGCTTGCCAAGCCATCCCCGGCTACACGGTCATTGCCGGCAAGGACATCGCCGGCTCTGACATCGTCAGGATCACCTCGGTTGGCGAGGGGGCAGCAAAGTGCAGTGCAGACCCCAGCTGCAACTCGTTCAATTTCTACCTTCCCGGGAGTTTCGGCTTCACGAAGACGACGGCCTACACTTCTGCCAGGGCAGTCGCATCCGCCGGCATCTGCTACTACGCCAAGGGTAAGTTCCTGTCTTGTGGGGATGCGCGACCAAGTTGTGCTGCAGTCAGCGGTCGGCAGTGCACATGTCAAGCCTGTTGCAACGCACGCACATGCATGCATGCACAGTCGCCATTGTGGCTGGGGTGGTTCTTGGCTGCTGTGCGCGATGGAATGGATGGCTGGTGGGGATCTGAATCGCATGCATGGGCCGCTAGGAAGGTCCGTCAGGACAATCTGTCTAAGGTTTGGGACACCGGTCAAGACGTGTTTGGTTACTTTGTCCGTGGGGGGCCCATGCGCCCACCCGCGTGCAGACCGGCTGGACTCTTCCGCGTGCGGCGCCATCGCGGAGCAGTACGGCCTGCGCCCCAAGACCGGCGCCGGCGGCACCTTGCCGGCGGATGTCCAGAAGTTGTGGACCTCCAACGCCTGCGACGCCAAGGTCTGCATGTACCTGGTCGACAAGTACAAGATCGTTGAGGGCGCCTCGTGGGGCACGCTGCCCGAGGACTGGAAGGCAGCCTGGATCGCCATCCCCTGCTCACCCGGCCCCGCACAGCGTAAGACTCAAAATTTGTACATGAAGAGTCGTGGCATGTCCGGTCCAGTTTCCCAACATGGATGCATCTTTTATTGCAAGCCAAACACTAAGAATTGCGACCCAAACGGCCCTTAACTACGCCAACCATGACACTGCCAATCAATCGTCGCAGGCTGCCTGCCCTCCGCCGGCTACCTGGTGACGCCCAACGAGGACCACACCGGGGACGACATCTCGCAGGCGGCGGCCAGCACCGCCGCCTCGACCTGCACCGCCAACGCCAAGTGCTTGGGCTACAACCTCGCCGGCTGGATGAAGACGTCCAATGCGCTGATGGAGCCCATCGCCAACACCTGCTACTATCAAAAGCTGTCGGGTGCGGTTTTGGAAGCGGGCCCTGCGTTCGGCGCGGGTCTTCCAGCGCCCTTACCGTCCCGCCTGCAGTGCGGGCATCTGGCGTTCCCTTGCTGGCCTTGTCGCAAAACGCTGCCTGTTATGTTGTGCACAGCAAGATCGTGCAAACCATGTCGGTACGGCAGCTACCGATGCGCTCACGCCTTCAATTCTCAATGAGGCGCTTCACCCTTGGTACGGCTGCACTGAATACCCTGCATGCCTTTGCTACGTTGCTGGGAGGCACAGCGCTCTTCTTTTACTTGCCGGTCGATACATCGATGGCAGCTCGTTGCTCCGTTCACCGCCCTTCCATATCTTCTTTGCCCGTGGTCTACTCCCGCAGACTCCATCCTTGACGCAGTCGGCTGCGGTGCCCTCATGGAGCAGGTGAGGAAGCGCTGCCAGCAGGAGGCACGCTACCCAGCAGAGCGTCCAGCTTACGTCGAAGGTTTCATCTGCACTGCGTTATGGCACTCAAGAAACATGTTCACCTACCCACACAAAAGCCCCTGGTTTGACGACGCCCACGCACTGGCTGAATGTTATGCGCCCTCGTTTCGCAGTACTCTATCCGCCCCAACTACAGTTGGGGCTTCGTTACGGGCGCCGCCATGACGGCCTGGACCGCCAACAATTGCGACTACAAGAGCTGCTTCTACCTGGACCACAAGTACGGCAGTGCGATCCCCGCCATGTTCCAGCTCTCCTTCACGTCGCTGGGCTGCGGCGCCCATCTGAACGGTAGGCAGCAGGCGATTATTGCGGGGTGGGTGGGGTCGGCGCGTGAACAGCGACCGCCTGTGCGTGTGCGAGTCGAACAATGCAAAGGACTGAGCCATACATGGCACGAGTTGGGCCCTTCAACGGTGTAAGCGGTGCCAACTACGTCCGTGCTTTATTCCGCGTTGTCTTCCGCGGCCTGTGCTTCGTGGTCCGCAGCCACCAAGTGCGCCAAGGTGCCCGGGTACGTGGCAACCGAGGGCGTCGACCGCAAGGCGCCCGCCGACGAGCTGGGCTACTACCCGGCCAACGCATCCGCCACCTGCTCTGCAAATGCAAAGTGCCTGGCCTTTACTGGTGGGTCCTGCCCATTGGAAGACGTGTGTAGCGTGCGGATACACGGCGCCCACCGTTTGGCCTAAATAGTCGGCCGCCCATTCGCGGCGCAGTCGCCCACGCACGCTGCCCGGTGCCGTTGCGTTTCATGGCATGAAGACGTGCGTGCGTGTTTGTAAGCATGTGCGGTCTTGCTTGGGATGATTACAATTCCATTACATTACAATTCCATTACAATTCCATGATGAGTTCCCCGGACTGCCACTACCTCCATTACCCCTGCCGCGGCTCAGCGGGTCTTGCATTACCTCTGTTGCAGTTCTGATGCCCTGCCTTGCATGAATGTGCGACGGCAGTTGATGGCTGGCTGAAGGGAAGCAACAAGCCCAACAACCTGCGGCCTGGAGCTTGTTTCTACAACAAGCACAGCTGTAAGTTCCGAATCCACTGCCGGTTAGTTGGCTCAGATATTGCCTTGCACATAACTTGTTATCGAAGGTAGGCGCTTCTGATATAGTCTTCTCTGTCGTAACTGCTAGATTTGTACTCTGATGCCTTTGTTGTACCAACCGAACCGCCATGCGTTGGTATGGGATGGATCCTGTTTAACCTCAGTCAGCCCAGCGCCCCACCCTGGTCCCTGTCCGTTGCGTGTGCAGTGCCGTCGCCCCCGCCCTCGCCGACGCCGCCTCCGCCACAGCCGAGCCCGCTGCCGCCGCAGCCGAGCCCGCCGCCGCCACAGCCGAGCCCGCCGCCGCCACCAAGTAAGTTTGAGCTATCCTACTGGGCTCTTATTCGGTCCACAAGCGCTTGAGTGTGGGCACGCCACTCACATTCGGCTAGATACCTGAATTATTTGCGCTTGTGGATGGATGGATCGAGGTCGGTGCGGCAGGTTTCCCCTGTGTTGCCTGACTTCCGGATGTTGTTTGCACACACGCACATCCACACCTAAGGATTAGTGCTAGGCAGCCCCTTACTATCCATCTGGCGCTTGTACATGTCGCGTTCTTTGCAATAGAATGCGCGAGGAACATAGATGACAGAAGCTGATTGTGTCTGCCTCGCATTAATCCGATTATCCTGTCCGATACCCGATCCAGGCTGCACTCCCGTCCCTGGCTACACTCTGATCGTGGGAAAGGACGTCGCCGGCTCTGACATCGTCAGGATCACCTCGGTTGACGAGGGGGCAGCAAAGTGCAGTGCAGACCTCAGCTGCAACTCGTTCAATTTTTACCTTCCTGGGAGTTTCGGCTTCACGAAGACGACGGCCTACACTTCTGCCAGGGCAGTCGCATCCGCCGGCATCTGCTACTACGCAAAGGGTACGTGCCGGCTGTTCGCGTTCAAGCATCTGACGAGCCCACCGTGACGGCGGCATGGCAGAAGAGAAGGTGCAGCATGCAATCATCAGAGAGCAAACACTAGAAAGATTCGTACCAACCTGCACACAGGCGGCCCTCAAGCCCGTAGATGGCGGCACCAGTGCACCTACTCCGCCTGGCTTGCAGTGCTGGCCTGGGTTTCCTTGCACTGCTGGCCTGGGTTTCCTTTCAATGCTGGCCTGGGTTTTCTGTTCCAAAGCGCGCACATACACCCGTGGTGTAGGGCCGCAGTCGCAATTGTGGGGTGGTTCTTGGCTGCTGTGCGCGATGGAATGGATGGCTGCTGGTGGGGATCTGAATCGCATGGGCCGTTTGTTTCGCTAGGAAGGGCCGTCAAGAATAATAATAATATAATAATAATATGTACGCCCGGCTTAACACGGGCGTGTATTAAGGAGGTGGTCCGTCGGGGCAGCCGAGGCAGCCCATGGGTACCACCACCTCGCGGAGGGCCGTCAAGACAATCGGTCTTAGGTTCGGGGCACCGGTCAAGACGTGTTTGGTTACTTTGTCCGTGGGGGGCCCATGCGCCCACCCGCGTGCAGACCGGCTGGACTCTTCCGCGTGCGGCGCCATCGCGGAGCAGTACGGCCTGCGCCCCAAGACCGGCGCCGGCGGCACCTTGCCGGCGGATGTCCAGAAGCTGTGGACCTCCAACGCCTGCGACGCCAAGGTCTGCATGTACCTGGTCGACAAGTACAAGATCATCGAGGGTGCCTCGTTTGGCACGCTGCCCGAGGACTGGAAGGCAGCCTGGACCGCCATCCCCTGCTCGCCCGGCCCCGCACAGCGTAAGACTCAAAATTTGTACATGAAGAGTCGTGGCATGTCCGGTCCAGTTTCCCAACATGGATGCATCTTTGATTGCAAGCCAAACACTAAGCCAAACGGCCCTCAACTACGCCAACCATGACACTGCCGATCAATCGTCGCAGGCTGCCCGCCCTCCGCCGGCTACCTGGTGACGCCCAACGAGGACCACACCGGGGACGACATCTCGCAGGCGGCGGCCGGCACCGCCGCCTCGACCTGCACCGCCAACGCCAATTGCTTGGCCTTCAACCTCGCCGGCTGGATGAAGACGTCCAATGGGCTGACGGAGCCCATCGCCAACACCTGCCTCTACCAAAAGCTGTCGGGTGCGTTCCTGGACAATCTTGCAGGCAGCCCGCATGATGGGTCAGGCAGGAAAGTAGAAAGCGCCGGTGCAAGCTTGTTCGCATGTTGCGAGGCCCTTTGAATCCCGTCGGCGGGTTTTCCAGCACCCTGATGGCCTGCGTTGTACTGTTGTGCCAGCAGCCGGAACGTACTGTAGGGGAATCCCCCTTGCTGGCCTGCCTCATTGTTAGCCGCGGCTCATACTGAAAGCCTGGTGCGCGCCGCGAGACCTTACCGTATGGCTAGAATATATTACGTTACATGCATGACATTCTAGTATGCCCTGCTGCAAGCTTCACCGCTGGCTCCCTTCGCAGACACCCTGCTCGACGCAGTCGGCTGCGGTGCGTGCTCTCATGGAGCAGGCAAGTGATCTGGGGGGAGACCAGGGGGGGGGATGGACCTAACTCCAGCCAGGAGGCGGGCAAGCCATACATAGACCCACTGTGCGTGAGCCCACCGGACATACTCGAAAGGGAGTCGAAGCTAGGTACGTGACCCTGGGCCACAACTGAAACATTCTTTGCTTACGCTTGATAGTACCCAACTCATGTTTGCCCCGCATCATTTTGTGACGCCGTCCACTGGATGGCTTAATGTTGTGCGTCCCCGTTTCGCAGTACTCTATCCGCCCCAACTACAGTTGGGGCTTCGTTACGGGCGCCGCCATGACGGCCTGGACCGCCAACAACTGTGACTACAAGAGCTGCTTCTACTTGGACCACAAGTACGGCAGTGCGATCCCCGCCATGTTCCAGCCCTCCTTCACGTCGCTGGGCTGCGGCGCCCATCTGAACGGTAGGCAGCAGGCGATTGCGAGGTGGGGTCGGTGCGTGAACAGCGACCGCCTGTGCGCGTGCCCGTCGAACAATGCCAAGGACTGAGCCATGCCACGAGTTGGGCCCTTCAACGGTGTAAGCAGTGCCAACTACGTCCGTGCTTCACTCCGCGTTGTCTTCCGCGGCCTGTGCTTCGTGGTCCGCAGCCACCAAGTGCGCCAAGGTGCCCGGGTACGTGGCAACCGAGAGCATCGACCGCAAGGCGCCCGCCGACGAGCTGGGCTATTACCCAGCCAACGCATCCGCCACCTGCTCTGCAAACGCAAAGTGCCAGGCCTTCACAGGTAATTTGGAAGCGGGCGGACCCTTCTTCAAACTTTGTTTTCACCTAAGCCCCATGTGTGTCGCGCACAGCTTAGGGCTCCCTCTAGCATGATTATCTTGGTCGGCCTTACATATGCGCTGTGATGGCGTGTCATGTGGCCACATGTTTGAACATCGAACCACTTTCCAATGCATGGGTGGCTACGGGTCTCTCTGTTAAGGCCCCGTCCGCATCCATGTGAAGAATCGTGCCTTGCATGACGCAGGCGACGGGTGGCTCAAGGGCAACGCCAAGCCCAACATCGTGCGGCCTGGTGCCTGTTGGTACTCGAAGCTGCGTAAGTTCCTAAAATGCGCTCTTTCAAACTTATAACACTTATAAGCTCTCCTGCCCCAGTATGAGCCCTTTCCTTATCGCAGCTACGGTTAAGTTCTCTGCGTGGTCGCAAGGCGCAACGCCATGTCTTTCGAGTCAGCGACGCACGGGGGCCGGGTTCTAGGGTTTAGGTTAGGGTGCTTGATTGCCTTGCTAGGCTTGTGATGTTGTGAAGCTAGGTTGTGGGCTCCCCCGCTCCCGCGTGCGTGCAGCGATTGCGATGACCACCAAGAGCTACTCGGCCTCCTACACAAGTGTATCCATGGAGGTGGATGCTTCCGGCACTCCCACTACTGCTGCGGTTACGGCTTTCGTGGATGCCCTAAAGGCCAACATCACCAACACGTGGGGTGTCAGGACGTCTGACATCAACATCACGACCCTTCTCATCAACGGCAAGGACGTTACAAGCATGACCACTTCCGGAGCGACGGGCCGCCGCCGCGGCCTGTTCCTGGGTTACGCCGTCCCAAGTCGTCCCAACGACTACTTCATTGACTTCGACGAGCAGAACGTCATTACAGGCACCCTCAACTACAATGGCTTTAACTTCGGTCCCGGTTTCCAGCTGTTTGCGACCCAGGGCTTTCAGAACACACCCGCCTCAACATCCATTATCCCAGACGACTCCCACGACATCGACACCCAGAACCCGGTTGTGCTGGGTGTGCCTGACGATGGCTGCATCTCGGTGCCGGCGGGCTTCACCGGCATCGATATGTGGGTCAACTTTGCGTGCGACAGCGGCAAGTGCGTCGCCGGCGCCACGCCCGCCTGCCACGTCTGCGACGTCAAGGGCGACGGCTCTGTGAACAACGCCATCCGCGCTTACAACGTGGAGAACTGCCCTCTGGACGCGTTCACGGGTGACTCCCGCATCGTGGCGGATTGGACATATTCTCGCACTCCGGCCGGCATCATTGGCGGCGTGTCTCAGGGCAAGGGCTGGAACTACTGGAAGTGGCAGAACGTGAGGAACTCGTCGACCCAGACCATCAAGAGCATCCGCTTTATCAACCGCAACGCCCACCGGCCCCGGACTACAACCTACGACTCGGAGAAGTGGTGGCTGATGATTGGTGGGTTCCTGGGTCGGGCCTGTGCACTCGGGTTCGGCAGGCGCTCTGACATCGTCGGCCTGGCTGGTCCTCAGCAGGGCCTTTGTTAAGTTGTGCGCTCCCTCAAACACTGCATGCTGGGACCGGGTCGCCCATCTCACTTCGCATGTCTGCCGCCTTTCCCCTAACTCTCCCTGGTGCATGATATTGTTACACATGCTCGCCTTTTGCTTTCATCGTCCCCATCTCAGATAACCTGGCCTTCACCATGGCGTCGGGAAGCGCTGCCCCAACTGCCAGCCCGCCGCCGCCAGTTGCTAGCCCGCCGCCCCCAGTTGCCAGCCCGCCGCCGCCAGTTGACAGCCCGCCGCCGCCAGTTGACAGCCCGCCGCCGCCAGTCGACAGCCCTCCGCCGCCCGCTGTCAGCCCGCCGCCGCCTGCTGTCAGCCCGCCGCCGCCTGCTGTCAGCCCTCCGCCGCCCGCTGTCAGCCCTCCGCCGCCCGCTGTCAGCCCGCCGCCGCCAGGCACCAGCCCGCCCCCGCCCGTCGCGACGGGCGTGTCTGTCAGCGTCACATTCAATGTGCTGGTTGACCCGGCTGTCACGGCGCCGGATGCCTCCAAGCTGGCCTCTGCGACGGGTGCAACCGTCACTGCAGGTGGGGTGGTAGCTACCGCGTGGCTGTTCCTCGTTTCCACACTCGTCAATCAAAAGCAGGCCAGCGGCTTTCCTTCGCGTCCATTACACGAAAGTCCTAGTATAAAGCGAAAGTTCCCTGCATCCTCACACAGGGCATCACACAAGTGCATCCTTGCTCACACAGGGCAGCAAGGCACCCACTGCACGAAAGCCTGCATGGTGCAAAGCGAAAGTTTACTGTAGAGTGCCCCGTGGTGGGGTACGCAACGAACACAACCAACGACGGGCTCAGAGGGTGCACCCGGTAGCAACCGTAGCGACCGCGGCGACACCTTCAAGTGGATTGCCCCACACGGTAGGAGTGCACCACGCGCGGCAATACGACCGCTCGGCAGCTGGGCAGTCCTGCTTATGCACCCTCATGCCCGACGATGGGCCCACGGATGCAAAGCTTCTGGGCACCCGGTGCGAACGGATGCGGGCCGTTGCATTTCGACCGCCATGGTTCGACAACGCGTCTGGGACATCAGAACACGTCAAGTCGGTCTCTGTGAACGGCAGTTGCTCTTGTTACGTCTGACATCTACGCTTGCGTGTGCATGCAGTGGTGTCACCGCGCCGCCAGCCGCCNCGCCAGCCGCCGCCGCCNGTCGCCGCCGCCANCCGTCCGCCGCCGACGTCCGCGCCGCCGACCGCCGCCGCCGCCTCCGCCGCCG
>LSYV01000024.1:374588-385124 GCA_001584585.1 Gonium pectorale | reverse complement strand
CCAGGTAGAGTCCGTGCTGCTGAGGCCGTTGAAGCGCGCTCTGCAGTCCGCTGCCGTCTCAGTCCATCATCACCACTACCTGCACCATGGGTCTGGCGTCAAGGAGAGAGCAACAGTTGTGTGTTATGCGCGCGTTTTCCTTAAAATACATGCCTTGCACGCCGTACACAGTACGTACCCAACCATTCTTACCATCCGTCGTCTTTTGCAGCTAGGAGTGACTCCGCTGAACCGCGTCCTCACCCTCGCCCCCGCACCCGCACCTGGACGTAGCCTGCACAAAAAGCGCCAACTACTTCTGGGATGAGAGCAAGAGCCCCCTGGGCGCCAGCCGTTGCGTCTTTGGTGGCGCGGCGTGTGAGTGCGACGGCCTGCGCACCTGCGCGTCCTCTGGCTTCTGCAGCGGCGAAGCCCGCCCGAAGCCGCCGTCGCCACCTCCGCCGTCCCCGCCGCCGCCGCCACCGCCGTCGCCGCCGCCACCATGTACGTTGGCCTTCCGAATGACTTCGCGGGCTGGGTAAACCCCTTTCACTTGTCTGCATTTCTTCGGTGCTTGCTTCCATGATTTTTCCATTCCCCGCCCCGTCCATCGATCACTCTTGCGTGGGCATCCCCTCCACTCTAACCCCTTCTCCCTTCCTCCACTTCACGACTCTTGTTGCCTTCCCGGCAGCGCCAAGCCCGCCGCGGCTGTCTCCACCGCCGCCGCCGCCATCGCCGCCACCGCCATCCCCGCCACCGCCATCCCCGCCACCGCCGTCTCCACCGCCGCCGCCGCCACCAAGCCCGCCGCCGCCATCTCCTCGCCCGCCGAGCCCACCGCCGCCATCTCCCCCGCCGCCGCCGTCTCCTCGCCCTCCAAGCCCGCCCCCGCCGTCGCCACCGCCGCCGCCGCCGCCGGCTCTTCCCCCCGGCGTGACGCCATGCTCCTGGTGAGAAGCCGGCCTCCTGGCTTGCTTCCGCCGACCACCGCCTCACACCTGACGGCTATTATCCGCGCCAGTTCCTTGAGGCATGGAGGACTCTGGGGGCGTTTACCTCGTTGCTTGCAGCTACATGGGTCTTCCTGATCTTTGGCGAAGGGGAAGTGCCTTCCGTGCGGCCCTTGGTGGATCGAAGTTCATCAAGGGCCTCTCTCAATCCATGATACCGCGTCAAATGCGTGTAACATGCGCCCTGGCGCTCTTCCGACCCGTCATTGCCTTCCCGCCCACCCCCGGCGCCCCGGATACTAATAATAAGCTTTTGCCCACGGGCTGAGTAAACCCCGGCGGCCCTTCCTCTCCCCGCAGCGACCCTGACACCGGCACCTGCGTCGTCGACGCCACCACGGTAGGGTACGCGGTAGCTAGCCTTAGATAGCGCCTGCCCGAACGTGCCCGAACGAGGCGTTTGAGACGTTGTGGACATGTTATGCACCGACAACTTCGCCAAGGGTTTCATGATGCCCTTGAAGGACGGCTGCCCGTCATGTACGCTCTCGGCCGCTGCGCATGATGCCTGTTTGAGCTAAGGCTGTTTGCCGCGATGCCCGTGATACCGGCCATGCAAATGGCCGTGTCCTAAAACTTAATCCAACAAACGCGGCTACTTGCTTGCAGATGGACTGGACCTGCAAGTGGTAAGCAGAGGGCCTGGTCGCCGATGGTTGGTTTTGGTTGTAGCGCTCCGCTTTAGCGGTTGTAACGGCCATGGTAGTTGCTGTGGAGGCACGTTCGAGCCCTTCGTCGATTGTGGTGGTATGGGCCATTGCATCCGCGTTGTATATGGTACGCATCTGTCTTAGGTGTGTTCACGTGTGTGATAAATGATCGCTACGGTATGTATGCTCGCTGCTTGCCGAGGTAGGGGCCTCGATCGCCGCCTCCTGCCTGAACCCACGGTCCGCTGTCCTATTTTTCAATACGCAGCAACAAGTGGTCCATGTCGATCGGCCCCAAGACCTGCATCGGTGAGCATCAGGGCAGCGACTGACTAGCTAGGGTCGGCAAATGCCAGCTGGTCGCGTCAGGGTTGCCCGACTATGCGTTTGCTGCGTGCGGAAAGGACCGCAACCGCTCGCATGCATATACAACCCGCCGTGGCAAATATTGGAAACGCCCCGTCTCCGCCCGGTCCGGCCCCCCTCACCTGCCTGCCATCCAGCGCTCGACATCTGCCGGGCCATCCCGTGCGGGGCCGCCCCCAACAAGTGCATTCGCGACGTGACCAAGTCCTTGGGCTACTACTGCCAGTGCGGGGCCGGCTTCACGGAGAAGGTCGTGGACGGCATCACCCGGTGCTACGGTGCGTTGGATGCGGGGCAATACGCCGTGCGTGTGTCAAGGCATCAGAGATTCAATTGTTTTGCTACATTTGTGAGAGTACGACTGCCCGACACATGGTGCGTTGGCATGGCTAGATGGGTGCGTGGGCGGGTACATACGTACGTCGCACGCGTCTCGTGCTTGGGTACCTCTGGAGCTTCTGGCGAGCCGGCACTCCTTATCATAGTAGGCCGGAAGCCTTGTGGAAGCCTGGCGGCGGTCGTGCATGTCCCCTGCCGACCACGGTCGCCTCAGCATAATGTCCCTTCAGATTATTGGAAGCGCAACCAGCCACCAAACAAAGTAGAGGACCGGCGGCTTTCCTACGCTTGATTGTTTGGAATCGATGATCCTACGGTACCGCTCCCGTACCCAACGGTGCGCGCGCGTACCCACCAACCGCACCGCCCCAATGCATGGCCGCACCAGGCAACGTCGCCCGCGGCTCCACGGCGTACAGCAACTCCGGGTCGGACCCCGGGAATGCTATCGACGGCAACCGAAACAGTTACGTTTCCACGACGAACAACGACGGCAAGTACCCCGGCCAGCTGGGCCTCGACCTGCGAGTGCCACACTACATCGACGGCTTCAAGATAGTGCTGCGCCAGGACATGTGCGTCGGCGGGCTGGGCGCGCGGCGGGCATGGCCATGTTGGGCATCAGAACGTTGGCATGCGCGCTCTGCCTATCATGCCCGTGGTGCAGATAGATCAAAATTTGATTCCAGCTCGCTGCTGGGATTCGTCATCTCGGTTACTAGACGTTAGTCGCCTTGGTTATGTACGCGTTCCGGTTGTGTTCCTTCACTTGTGCAGCCCCTCCGTTCCAAGCCATCCAGCCAACAGTGCCTGACCGCCGGCAGATCCAACGAATGTGCTAGATGGACCGCACACAAACGAGCCGCCCCATCCCCTCTTTCCCTGTAATTCCTTGCGCAGGGCTGCTCATTGGCAGGTGCCCGTCCAGGCACGCGCCATCCAAGCCCAACTGCGCCGCATCGATCGCATCCGTATGTGCCTTTCATCTGCCGTGTTCATGTTCTAGGGTTACGTTTCTAGGTTGATAAGCAAGAGCGCACGTGGCGCGGGGCGAGGGCGTCCCTAGGTTGCTACGGGTTCTTAAAAGGTTGTTTGCCGCCGCTAACAGGGGCCTTAAGTGCATGCCTAACGTAGCACCCTGCCAAACTTGCATCGTTGACGCGCGCGTGTGTGCGTCTCTAGCTGTCAGTTCTCGCGCGAGAGTGCTGTATCAGCGGGCCTAAGCTAAGTATGGTGTTAGGCTTGACACACGCACCTGGACAGTGTCAGGGGTTTCGCTCTCTGCGGGCCGATCCTTCCCACCCACCCGCCGCGCGCGGCATGCAGGTATGGGTTGCTTTGGAGGCATGACCGGCCCGACAAGCCAACGTGATTGGCAGCAGCTAACGGCTATGTATGCACGATGCAGCAGCTAGCCGGGCAACCTATCTTCGCCCAAACTAACGATTGATACGATCCAGCCCTAGCTTGCACAACCCATCCACTTGCAGCCAACACAATCCTTGGAACGTGGACGCCTTTGTGCCGCGCCGTGCAGGCACATCGGCATGCGCCTGCAGGTCAGCAGCGCGCCGGCCAGGTCCTGGGTGTCGTACGGCAACACCGTGTGGACGCAAACCATCAAGTTCAATAGCGATAGTCCCAGCAAGGATCTAGGTCCGGCGGACGGCACGCCCTCAACCTTCACTCCAGTGGTGAGTGTAATTGCAAAGGCAGCGATTCCTCGGGCAATTGTTCAAAGACCTGGGCCAACCAACACCTTGAACGCGTGGGTGGGCAGCAGGTGGGTCTCGCGTGTGCGAGTTTTCCCGCAGGCTCACACACGCCCTAGGGTCCGGCGCTCCTCTGTTCTCCGATATGCCATTCAAAATGAACGCAATCCCAATGCACTCCTGACGCACATCTGACGTTGTACCCCTGTGCCTCTTTGCCGCGCACCGCGGCTCCTGAACACTACAGACTGGCCGCTGGGTGAACGTCACGAACCAGGTACGTGCGCAGGACCAGAAATAGTGCAAGCGCGTGACACGGTCACGACCCCGCATGTTCCGCTGCCGTTCGCATGCCACCTGCTGCGCATGAACGGACATCACAATTGCGGGCGGGCGTGCTTTCATACTCCATTCCTTCCCCCCTGAAGTGATCCAATGGCGCACACCCGAACTCGCTCCTCAAACCTATGGGGCCTGAGCTACCTCGCTCCGCGCCATGCAACCCCGCACGATGCCATCCCATCTGCTCACGTGCCCACCCAATTGAACACTCTCAGCTCGTCATCTGGGAGGCCAGCCAACGATCAAGGGTCACCCCGACCGCCCCGACACTCCCAGCATCCGTCGTGAGAACGCCTTGTCCATATCCTGACCCCAGAATCCGTCGTGGGTGCTCAACGCCTTGCAAATCGCCGAGCTAGAGGTGTACGGATACTCTCTCGGCGACCCGACCAAACTGGTCGCCCTGCCGTGGTGCACTTATCAACCTTGCGGGGGAGGCACCTGCTTTCCCTCGGCCACCACAGGCTACTGGTGGTGAGTGTGGCCCATGTTCTGGTTTGGCTTGGTTTACTTGATCGGCCATCCTTTGCCCATTGCCGTTCCCTACGACGCATGCCCGCCACGGTCCATGCTGCTTGGCGCCGTACGTGATGTACCGCCGCACATACACCACCCCCTGCCTCCACCCTGACCTGCAGTAAGTGCTGGGACTACCACTACAAGCTCTACGAAGGCACTCTCATGGAGACATGCGTCAAGGTCAAAGGTACAGCACACGGCCCATGCGTCCACATAACATCTTTTGGGCTTGATAATTGTAATCCGACATGCGCGCTACCTGCTGAACGTTGGTTGTGGATGGCCAGGTACCTATATTGCAATTGTAGGCTAGCCGGCATGCACGGCCATACATTGCCTGAGCCTGGGAGCGTACGGAACACTTCCCCCTTATTTTCGTGGCTCCAAGGCCCCGACCTTCACCTCGCCGCCAGAAATTAAATCGCATCATCATTTCCGCCCGCTGCCTCCTCACTTGCCCCTCCGTCTACGCACCAAATGTTGTAGATCCTTGCGCCCACAACCCGTGCGGGAACGGCAACAAGTGCTCACGAGAAAAGAGCTATCCAGACGACCACATCTGGTAAGGCCCTGGGGGCCGGAAGCGGCGGGATCCTGATTACAAAATTGACCCATGATTCGCATTGCGTTGCCCTGAACCCGCCACCGTTTCAATGCCAACGGCTCATGCACTTGCCTTGTGAGGTTTTGACCATCCATAATCTACAACCCTATGATGGTGATGAGGGAATCTTTGGCTGCCTCACTCGGCGGGTCCCATTCTATGTAACGATGGTACGATGCACGATGGTACCCTCCTGGCTCGTGTTATTCCTACTCTTGCGGGGATAAACCTCCACTCCTTTCCCACACTGCCACACATACCATTACCGTTGCATTGCATAGGGTCGCCCCAGAGAGAATTCTGGGCCGCATGGGGGCGACGGTGGTGATCGCCGCCGCCGAATCGAACTCACATGCAGGGACTTAACCCCTTGGACTACCTCTGGAGCTGGGTCCTAACACGACACCATCACTTTCGCGCTTACGGTCGTCGTGTGCGTCGTTTCGTTTCAACATACCGTCACAGTGCCTGTATGCGCACGTGCTCCTGAACTGATGTTCTGTACTGAGTTTCCACGCCTTCGTTGGCCCTCCCCACACGCACAGCACCTGCGGCGGGGCCTACCCCAAGGGCGTCACATCATGCTACCGGGAGAACGCCACCACTTGGTGAGTGAGCCGCGCCCTCTCCCCCCTCTCCCCCCTCTGCTACATACCGTGCCTCGGTGGCGCGCGCCGCAGTTTAGCTGTGCCCGTATGCGGCCTGTGAGGTGGACGCTATTCTGCTCGCTGCGGTCGGCATTAAAGTGTGTTCCACCTAGAGTTGCCTCACAAAAAGTACAGTTGCCTGGGAAGGGAGGAGGGGCGGCACGATATTCACAAACTTAATTACATCCTTATGGCGGCTTTTCCGCTCAACAACCCTGTCCTGGCCGTCATGATTAACGGCAACACGGTGGAAGTGGGCGGTCAGCCGCGCGACGCTTCACCAGCACGTGCCCCATGGCGCCGGGAGGCAGGGGCGCTCCTGGATTCAGGACACCTTACCTATCGTACGCAAGACAGATTGCATTTGGTGGCGAGCGCGTACACTCGCCGTAAAGGCCCGTATCCGGCAACCCAGGCATGTCGCCAACCGCCGGCGTTACTCCCCCCCGCCTGCCCGCCCAGGTTTGATCCCGCCCCCGGATCCCATCTGCTGTGTGCGCCGGGTTACTACAACCCCTGCGGCGAGGGCCACAACTGCACGGCACTTGAGAAATGCGGAAACTATGGCGTATACGGATGCGGACCTAAGCGGGGATACAAGTGCGGCTGCAAGCCCGGATTCACAGTGTAAGTACCTCGTTTGGCACTGCGCTGGTTGTGCGCGTAGTATGCCCATGTGACCCTGCCCGCCTTGGCGCCACGGCGACCTTGAGGCCGAGGCGAGCACTCCGCGAACCGTGAGCTTGCCACAAACAAACTTCTGTGCCACGCACCTAACCACAGGATTAATGAGGGCAAAGACGGGGAGACCTGCATAGACATCAACGGTGCGTAAACATTGTCAAACGTGTTTTCTGGGCGGGGGGCTTGCTCGCATGGCATGGGTTACCTGCGCAGGGGTTTGTCGAGAGACGAATGATATGTATGGGACAACAAAACTGCAGAGGCCGTTGTGTGGGGTGTCAGTGGCTGACTGACAGAATTTGACAGCGAGCGCACAATTGCATGATCACAGCCCGGACAACGGTAACCGCAGACACCGCAGACACGTAGACCCGCGCCCGAGCGTGGATGGCCGTCACCCCATGGCCCGTCAGCCTGTACCGCCTGTACCGCTGATGCCCATTATGCCATGCTCCCTCTGTTGTCCCGTCATCCGCGCAGAGTGCAACGCGCCATCGGTACAGGTGCGCGCGCTGCCGCACTTAGGATATGTCTCCGACCGCTTCCGCTGCAGCTGAGGCATGCCGCATGTGTGCCCCCGTTGTCGTGCTGCACCGGAGGGCAGCCCATCCATACACACGCGCGGAACACCAGGACCGGGAATGCCGGTGCACTGGGATGCTCCCGGGAGCCAGTGCCTGCACCCTGCAGGCGCCCAGCTCCATGCCGCTGTGTTACTAGTGTTACCTAAGTTCTGGTCTAAGAGAAGACGGGCGGGTTGCTTGCGCTCGCGCTAAAAGCGCCGTCGTGGTCGCAGCTATGGCCCAGCAGCTGGTTTCTGGTAGTGGAGCTATCCTCATCCACGTAACAAAGCAGTGCAGCGCAACGCAACGCAACGCGCTCCCGGGTTCGCACTTTGCAGGCGGAGTGCACTGCCAAGGGCAAGGTCTGCATCAACCTGCCGGGCAACTACACGTGCGGAAGTGAGTGCCGCATCGCGTTGGGCGGCGCATGGGCTAGCTGTGGGGCTAGCTGCGGGGCTAGCTGTGGGGCTAGCTGTGGGACGGACGGATGGATGCCTGCTGCTGCTAGCGGATGGTGGCACAAGGGTGGCGCGGCAGCCTGCATCCGTGTTGCGTTGGGTGGCGCGTTTTGGGTTTGGCTTTCCGACGAACGGGTGGTTGCCCTGTTGCGAGCGGGGGGCGGGGGGAATCACGCAGGCGAGGCGCGTCGACAGGTTACAGGTCACAGGTTACGCGTCCGTCAAGACCGGGTGGGCCATGGACCGTGGCTCTGTCCTTGGACCCTTTTTGTCTGTGGAAAGAAACAACGCTGACGTCTGCCCTGAGCAGCATACACCGCATCGCGGCGCACGTATGCAAGCGCGATCGCAAGCCAGGTCCGTGCTGCCAATGTGTTCTGCCTATGGTACGAGAGCTAGCACAGAGGCGGCAGGAGCGCGCGAGAGCCACGAGTGCGCCGTGCGCGCCTAAAGTAGCGTTTTGCCCGCCGGCGCCTCCACCCACTAACGCGGGCCATTGCGCGTGCGCTGGCATTTGGCATGGTCGTGTGCGCCAGGCGTGTTGTTGCGCGGGCCTGGCGCCGCCGCGTCTGCTGCTGCTACTACGGTAGTGTGGCAACTCACGCGCCCGCGTGCACGTGCTTGTCTGCCTGTCCCACGCGCCTGCTGCCTCATGCGACCGACCGCCGATGCGCTGGCTCGCTCGTGCGCGTGCTTGTGCCTGCCTGTCCCACAGACGCCCCGCCCGCCCGCCCGCCGCCGCCGCTGCCTCCGGGCCTGGCGCTAGTCACCGCGAACTACGAGGCCGGGTTCAGTAACGTCGCGCTGACAATCGACGGGCAGATCTCTGACGTGAGTGCGTTGCAAGCCACAAACGAAACACTCCGGGGGCGGAATGCAGATGAGGCATGTGCATGTCTTTATGGAAAGGCGTTCGGGCGGCTAGTGTTCTTTTTTACGGCGGTGACGGTGACGGTGCACCACAGGCCAGCAGGCGCAACGGCGGGGGAGGTGCCGTACCTGCGAGACCGGGTTTGCAACCAAGACGGTCAGCCCATCAGGGGCCGCCGGGCCCGACTCCGCAAACCCAACTTCAGGAAACGCTACCTCGCTTTCCAAGCCCATGTATCGTCCTTTCATAACGCAGGCGCCTATCCATGCATGGACCGACCGCCCTTTTCTACCAGCCCCATCCGTACCGCTCGTGTGCGCTTACTGCACGCATGGCGTGTCACTCGCCGCTTCCATCGCCCGTTCACTCTTGCAGGCTGCAGTGACGGCCTTTGTGAATGACTTCAAGAGGCGCGTGTCCCTGACTTGGAAGATTCCCTTCGACAAGGTGGTCATCAAGTCGATCAACATCAACGGCATCATGAAGAGCCTGCTGCGCCGCCGCGCCGCCGCCGAGTCGGCCGACGTCACTGAGATCATCGAGATCCAGGACAGCTGGCGCCACCCGCTGCGTGCCCTCCAGGACATGGGCCTCACGCACATTGTGCAGGTGCGGCCAGGTCCCGGGTGACCCAGTCCCGGGTGCCCAGTCCCGGGTGCCCAGTCCCGGGTCCCCCAGGTCAGGGTGCCCAGTCCCGGGTGCCCAGTCCCGGGTGCCCAGTCCCGGGTGCCCCAGTTCAGGGTGAAAGCGTTTGGCCCAGTGACAAAGCTCGCTAGGTCCGAGAAGAGATCGCAAGCAGTCCGGGTGGGATCGCTGTGGAGGAAGTGCGCGTTATAGCGTCAACTGCCACCCATTGCTAACATCCGACGCGGGACATCTCTTCAACTACCTGCAAACTGCAAGCTGTACTCGGCATACTAGTAAAAACATTTCCAAACGTGCGGCACGCCCCGGCGGTTGCTGCACATGCTGCAGGTGGGCCAGCCGCAGGCGACCACGGAGAAGCTCCTGCACGAGCACCACGCCATGGAGGCCCACCTGCTGGGCCTGCACGGCGTACACCATGCCGACCTCAAGAACCTCGCCTCCACCGCCACGCATCGCGTGCTCGCCGGCGGCGACGCGGCGTCGATGGACTTCAGCGTGACCAAGGAAGTGGAGGTGCAGCTGCCGCCCTCGCCGCCGCCGCGGCCGCCCAACCCTCCGGGCCAGGAGGATCCGCCCGAGGCACCGCCGCCACCCAACCGCCCGCCACGCCCGCCTCCGGATGCCCCGATGAATCTGAACTCCCTGGCCGCCGCCACCGGCGCCTCGGTGGCGCAGGCGCCCAACGCGCCTCTGAGCCCTCCCTTTCCTCCGGTAATGCCCTCGCCGCCATCTCCATCGCCACCCTCTCCCGCCCCTCCACTCACTCCACCCAAGCCGCCGCCTAACCCGATGGTCCCCGGTCAAATTAATCCGCCCTCCTCGCCGCCGTCGCCGCCCGAGCCATCGCCGCCGCCAGCCGAGCCTACTCAACCCCCTTCGAGCCCGCCGCTGACTCCCATGCCTCCGTCGCCGCCTCCCTCGCCCCCACCGTCACCCCGTCCCCCGCCTCGCCCACCGTCACCTCCTCCACCCTCGCCGCCACCCTCCCCGCTGCCGCCCTCACCGCTGCCGCCCTCCCCAACGCCATCGCCACCTGCTCAGCCGACGCCTTCTTCGCCCTCCCAGCCTCCTCCGCTGCCGCCGTCGCCACCGACGCCGCAAACACCGCCGCCGGCTGAGTCACCCCCACCGTCGTCACCCC
>LSYV01000024.1:324124-356153 GCA_001584585.1 Gonium pectorale | reverse complement strand
CCTACTCCCCTGTGTGCCTTGTCTCCGACGACTCGCCCCCGCCCGCCGCACCTGGCCCCGCCATCTCGTCCGCCTCCACGCCTCGCCACGCTCCAGCTGCCCGCCGCGCCTCCCGCCTCGGCGGCCTGCAGCTCGCGGACCGCGGCCTGGAGGGGGTGGCCCTGCGCGAGTCGCGACAAGCCGGGTGGGGTCGGGGACACGGCATGCTTAAGGGCCACCCCGCGCACATCCACAACAAAGACCCCTCGCCCATGGGCGCCCTTCTGCCATGTGCCCCCGCACTGGCACGCTAGTTTCACGTCTTGGGCATGTGGCTCTCAAACATATGGCCCCACTGGCCGCCGCTCCGGGCCGTTTACCATCTAGAGCAGCTGTGGTGTGGACCCTTCTTTCAAGCTCCCCATGGGCCGCCTTTTCGATTAGCCCTTCTGGGGACCCTGACTTCCCTTCTGGGCTCCGCACTACCTCGCGCCCATCCCCCCGGCTCCTCCGCACCTGCAGCTGTTGCTTGAGCTCCGCCACCTGCGACCGCAGTGACGCCTCGCTGGCCCGCAGCTCCACGGCGTCCCGCGGGTCGTTGCAGTACGACGTAAGCACATCCACAAACGCCTGGGGCCGGGCGGGGGGCGTGGAAGCGCCGGCGCATCAGCTACCCGGTCGGAGCCCAGAGCACGGGAACGGCACGTCGCATCCCCGGCCTGCCCTGATGCCTTCAAACCGCAGATCCTTACCCACCGCACTCGCTGCACCCGCAAAGTCAACCCAAGCGCCCCACACCGTACACCCGCACGGTCACCTCAGGCGTGACACTCGATCCTAAAAGGGATTGTGCATGCCCCTACGCCGTCGCTGCGCAGCTCCCTGGACCCCGCGGCACACCCGACCCGGACCCACCCGCCCAACCCGGCTCGAGGGCTCGGGCGGGGTCGTGTTGGCTCGAGCAGGGAGGCCTGCACCCGAGGCTTCCCTAGTGGGGAAGCTTTTACAAAACCCATAACCCCTCGCCTGTCCGCACACCCTTCGAAAGGCATGGCCTAGGCCCTACCACAAGCCCCCGGACCCCACGGCGCACCCGGCCCCGCCCCGCACCTTTCCCTTATTCCCTTCTACGGACCCGCAGGTCCACCAGCGACTCCGGTAACCCCTTTCCCCCTCACCCATTCACTATCGTCCTCATCATCCTCCCCCGCCTGCCCACGTGAAAAAACAGCACCACCACCAGCTCCGCCAGCCCGTCCGCCTACCCGCAGGTCTGCCAGCGACTCCTTGAGGACCACCTCCCGCCGCCGAGCCTCCTCCGCCTCGCAGTCACGCCGGGACAGCGAGTCTGGCGGCGCAGGATAAAGACGCAACGAAGGAGGGCGACGGGTGGATGAGCTAGTGAGTGGGCGAGTCGGGGCAGCGGCTGGCAGTCCCCCCCAATTGCAAGCAATCCCAGCCGCATCACCGCCGCCAGGCGACCTGCGGGCCGACGAGAAGCCGTCTTCACCTTTAAGCCGCTGCACCTCCGCCTCCCGCGCCGCCAGCCGTGACGCCGCCGCCACCACCTCCCGACTGCCGGCGTCTAGACGCTCGTGGGACACCTGCGCCGAGCCGGGCCGGGTCGGGTGTGCTTCAGTGGGTCGGCAGACGTTCTCGTAGAGAAGCCCCAGGCGCATGCCATACCCATCTGGCAAGGACTGAGAGGCGAAGGGTTCCAGCGTCGACCTGCGGGCCCTCCTCCGTTACCCTCCCGTCCGTCGGTGGGACGGTCGGGTCAGGTTAGAGCAACCCGCAAGGATGGCTTGGATGGAGCTGGTGTCGGTCGGAGGGAGGTGGGACGTATGTGCGTCCACCATATACCGCGATATGATTGCTGCCGCGTCGCTTGCCTTCAGGTATTCAACACCAAAGCCAAACGGTTAGCGTGCAATCCCCCAAGCCCCCTGCACGCACTAAGGTCCTCTCGTGAGGGCCGTACTCACGGAGGGCAATATGCCGCTGTCACAGTGCCGACATGCGTCTCTGATGAAGGCCACCCCCTGAGCCTGCAGCCAGGTGCCATCTTCCAGCCCACGCCCCCACTAACCTGTACCCGACCGTCGCACAACCACTAGTAACTAGTAACTCCCAACTGCCAGTCCTACCTTGTCCAGTGCCACCCGCTGCTGCAGCTGCGCCACCTGGCCCTGGAGGGACGCCACCAACGCCTGCAGCTCCGAGACCGTCTTGGCGCCGCCGCCGCGCGCCGCGCGCTCCCGGCTGAGCGCCGCCTCCGCCTCCTGCCGCCCGCGGTCCGCCTCGGCGCGCGCAAACTGCAGCTCGCGGTGGGATCGCTCCAGCGCCGCCAGCTTGCTGCGGATGGCCGCCTCGGACTGAGACACGGACGGCGAGGTCGGGGCGAGGTCGGCGCGAGGTCGGGGCGAGGTCGGAACGAGGTCGGAGCCGGGTGAGTGGTGGGAAGTTTCAATGGGGTACTCGAAGCTTCACATATTGGGCGCATAGTCGGCAGGCGGCACCAGGCCGTGCTGATGCCTCGTCGGACCCTCGCCGGTGGGACAGGGTACTAGACAAGTTACCCGTATGAGACTGGAGTGCGGTCGAGTGTGAAGGTTGTAATACACCGGTCCCGTAAGCGTTGCAAGGTGAGGGTAGCGGAGATCGTTATTGGTGTTGGGAACACACGGGGCTGATGGGGCATGGGTGCGGCAGCACACCTCCCCAGGCACGGCCACCCACCGCCGCCGCCGACATCTTGCTGGCCGCCTCCCGCAGCGCCTCGTCGCGCTCCCTGCCCAGCGCCTCCGCCTCGCGCGCCTTGCCCGCCAGCACCTCCCCCATCGCCGCCAGCTGCGCCTGCGCCGCCGCGAACATGCGCGTGGCAGGCACCCACGCCTCGTCGCCCAGCCGGGTCTGCGCCTCCTGCAGGTCCCTGCAGGGATGTGGCGCGTGCGGCAGCTCTCATCGATGAGGAAGACAAGAGGCGTGGCAGGGGTGCCGACCGGGGGCACCACACGAGGCGGCAGCGGGGTCACGGGCGCTGGGGCCCCGAGTCTCTGTGCGCGCGTCCGCAGATCACGAGGAGGAGGAAGCCGGCGGTGGCAGTGACATGGGGTTGCGGCCCAGTGCTCTGCCGCGCCCTGCCTCCCCGGCTTGGGGAGGGGCTCCAGGGCACGATCACTGTCCGCTAGGGGTGCCTTGACGACGTGGCCAGGTCCGCAACTCCCTCCCCCGTCCCCACCGACAGTGCGGTCCCACATGTCGCATGAAGATTCCGCCCCCACACCGCCAAGACCGCCACGCCGGTAGCGGCGCGTGCGGCGACCCAAGAGATGGGTGGGATGATGAGATTGTGCGAGGGATGCCGATCGAGGTGGCAGCGGGGCCACACCAGGATGGCTGGGGCGCGGTCCCTGTGCGCGCCGAGAGGCGATGATCGGGGTGGGGGGAGAGAGTGCGAGAGTCGGGCCCGCCCAGTGCCCTGCCGTGCCCGACTGGGGGCCCGAAGCCGGCCCGGCGTCTTCCGGCTTGGTGACGGGCTTCCGGCTACGGTCCCTGCCCGCTCCTGACGCTGCGAAACCGCCTCCCCCGCAGCACCCACCTCTTGGACTTCTGGTGCGCCTCGCGCTCCTTGTCCAGGTCCGCGGTCCGCTTGGCCAGCAGCGCCTGCAGCTCAGCCACCTCGTCCATCAGGTCCGTGTCCGCCAGCGGCACCGCCAGGCTGTTGGAACGGCTCGGCCCGGCGGCGGCGGCTACTGCACCTGCGCCGGCAGCGGCGGCCGGGGCGGCAGCTGTGCTGCCTCCGGCATCAGCAGCACCGCCGCCTGCAGCGGCAGCGGAAGCGGCACCGCCTGCGACGGCGCCGGGGACCCCTCCAGCACCAGCCCCGGCGCTCTTGAGCGTTAGGTACTTTTTGTGGATGTTGGAGAGCTCCTGCTCGGTGTCGGCGAGCTCGTTCTGGAGGGAGCGGATCCGCGCCTCCGCCTCCGTGCGGCGGTCCTCCGCCAGGCGGAGCTCCTCAGCTGCCGACGTCGCCGACGCACGTGCACCGTCGAGGTCGCGGCGTAGGGCGGCCGCCTCCGCCGCCAGGCGCGCGTTCTCCGCGCGCAGCTGCTGCGCTGCGGCTGCGGCGTCAACGGCGCCGCCGCCGCTACCGCCGCTGCCGCCACCGCTAGCGGAGCGGAGCTGCGCCGATAGGTCCTCCTGCCGGGCGTGGATGGCACGCACGGCATCGAGTACACCGGCGAGAGCCTCCTTGCAGCTGCGAGCGCGTTCGTGCAGCGCCGCCTCGACATCCGTGAGCTCGGCATCCAATCGCTTCTGCGCGTCGAGCAGGGGCTTGGCCTGCGCCGGCCCAGCGTCGGAGACGAGCCGCTGGAGGAAGGGGTCGCGGATGGCTGGTGGCGCGGCGGGAGTTGTCGGAGGCCGCAGGTCGGCGTGGCCGGCTAGGCCGGTGCAGAGGTGGGAGATGGCCGCCGTGAACTGAGTCCACACGCGGTTGACGCACAGCAGCGTTTGCTCATATTCCTGCTCCTTCTGCTCGTGCGCCGCGACCTTGTCCTCAAGGGCTTTGCTTGCCTTGCGCTTCTCCTCAAGCTGCACCGCCAGACGCTGGTTCTGGTGCGTTAATACCTGAAGCCTCTGCTCAATACTCTTTTGCTCCAGGCTAATCATACTGCTTGCACTCTTCCGAGGGCGCGAGCGCCCGAAACGGGGGCGTCCGCAGTTCCCTACTCTACGCGATCGTGGATTGTCATTTTATGGCGTTCACATTTGCTCATTCCAGGTATTCAATTTACATGTCGGGGTTTGGGCTGTCTGTCGTTCATTCGTGCCAAACTACGGGTCGTGTGTGTTACGGCCGCCCTTGTGCATATGTCCGAATAGGCCGATAATACGTCCTATCTGTCAACATTGTCCAACTCTAGCCGCCTCTCAGGGGACTTAGCGTCATGGCGGACAGTGGCCCGCTCGGGCACTTGCATAGATCACTGGAGGGTTTTGGCAGGGGTCTAGCGTCACAATGGGAGCGGCAAATGGAGCAAGCGGAGCAGGCTAGCAGGCCGATGCGCCAGGGCGTGTCGCGCTGGTGGGAGCAGACGCCCATCTCGCAGATCATTCGCAACGTGCAGCAGGCGGCCTCCCAGCCGCAGCGTGCGCGGGCCGAGCAGTGGACGCCCGCGCTCGCGGTGAGCTTCGATCGATGCAGCGCCACTGCGCCCGCACGCGTGCTCTGTCTGATGGCGTTGTGGCGTCGCTGACGCACCCGTGTGGCCCGTCACGGGACCTCCGGTGCGCGCAGTCGGTGACGATGAGCTCGGCGGGGTCCCGGCCACAGCCGGTAATGGACCTGGCCATGGCCAAGGAGGAGGTTAAGGCCCGCCTGGCGCCGGTGCCCGTATACACCGTCGCGAACCCCAAGAATGAGTTTGTGCTGGTGTCGAGCGAGGTAGGGTACGCCGCCACGGGGTATGGAGCTGGGGTGTCGGGGGCAGCGGGTGGCGGGGGCACAGGAGCGGCAAGTCGTCGGGTCGACCTTCGGCCGAACCCCGTCTGCCCGGCACTGCACGACGCTGCTTCGGCTGCGGGCGAGGGGAGGCTAACGCGCATGCCTGCGGGCCCGCGGTCACAAGGGCCCGCTGTGTGCGCGCCGCGACCTCGAGTTGGAGGCTGGCAGGGGCGCCAGCGATTGCCCCAGTCACTAGGCGGGCCAGAACGAAATCATAGGACGCTCCATACGTACCTTCCTGCCCTGCACCTCCGCCATAGCCGGGTGGCGGCGAGCCGCACGCATGTACCCTTCCGTCAGCCCCTGAGCATGACCCCGTCCCCTCCCTAATGCCCGGCCGTCTTCACCTGGCTCGGCGGCCTCGCCATTCCGGATCCTGCTCGCAGAACAACACGCAGCTGGGCTTCTTCTTCTTCCGGAAAGAGGACGCGGAGGGGCTCATAGAGAAGGTGCGGGGCGCGGGGACGTGCGCCGGGGGCTCGCCCCCGCCCTAGTGCGGGTGCGGTCGGGGTTGGAATCCATGGTGGGATCGTGGTACAGTTGAGGCAGCTTTGAGAGCTGACCGCGCTCCACGTGGACCAAACGGCTGGCAAAAAAGGGGGCAGATGACCGAAACTGAACTACGGGGTCGGGCGCGAAGTTTGGTGCCGGCCGTGTTAGTCGGCATGCGAGTGGGGAGAGAGGTGTCATGCAATGTGGATCCCGCGCGTGCCGAAATGGCAGCACGGAGGGATGGATTTAGGGTGCGAGCACTACTGTGTTGAAATGGAACGACGCATAGGACGAGCGTAAGCGAGAAAGTGATGGTGCTGTTGTAGGACCCAGCTCCAGAGCACTAATGTGTCGCGTGCTGCACGGGTTACAACAGCTGCGTAGCCGGCCAAAGGAGGCGCTGCGGGCGCCCGCGGTCTCTGAAGCGACGCGAGCGTACACCTCCGCCTATGCGCAGACGGTCTGATGTGGTGTTTGAGCGATGCAGGTCGCACGGTCTGTCGACACGCCGCCTCGTGCCGTGCCTCCCTCCGCAGATCCGCGAGGAGAACCCGCGGCTGGCCCGTGACGCCAAGATCCTGCGGGTGACTATGGACAATGTGTATGAGGTGTTCACCACGCCGCGCGAGCAGACGGGGCTGCAGGTGGGGGGCGGGGCGCGCAGGGGCGGGGGCAGGCAGGGTGAGGGGGCAAGATGGGGGCGGGGCCAGGGGCAGGTGGGAGGGCGGCGGCTGGCCAGGAGGGGCGGCGGCTGGGGCAGGGCGTTGTGCAACTAGACATGGCCAAAGGGTGTGCAAGATGGAAGGCTTCCCTTCCGCCTCCCTTTTACCCCTCTGCCCTCTCCCTTCCCCCCGTTCCGGCCCTCTCCCCTCCACCCCCACCCCAGGGCATCCACTTCCGCTTCTTCCCGGACATGAAGCAGGTGGCGCACGCGCTGCAGGTGGGGGAGGGGGAGGTGGTGGGTCCCAATGATGGGGGTAGGGCTCACAATGGCGGGCGGTCCATGTTGGGCACGATACATGCGGGCGATTCTCGATGCCGTCGGGCGAAATCGATTGACCCGCATGTCCCGGGATGAGGCGCCCGCATGGCGGTGGGGGCGAGCAAGGGCGGCCTGGAATGGCAAGGTTCGCATGCAGGGATCCGAAGGCTGCACTGGCCTCGGAGGAATGCAGCGGCCTTTATGCTGCCTCGGGACGCGGCGACGGGTGACGAGGAGGCCGGTGATGAGGGACACAGCAACGGGGCTGGGTGGCACGCGCCCGGGGCTCTGGGCCTGACTTGCCTAGGTCGGGTCTACCTGTGCCGTGTGGCAAAGCCGCGGGCCGCGGGGCCTGCCATGGCCACATGCGCACTTGCGACGGGGTTGGGGGGACGGTCTACCTCCGCCCGGGCTCTTCGGGGCAAGCCGCGGCCCAATGCAGCAGTCGCAGCAGCGTGCGCGGAGACACGCGCCACGGCAGTACACATGCGACGGAGGGCAGGGGAGTCGGCGGGCATCGCTTCGTGCAAGCCCTTGGGTTCGCCCATTGGGGAGCGGCCGCAGCAGCGTGCGGGGCGCTCCGAGATTCTGGCGGGCGCTGTGCGTATGGCCCCTGTTCGGGGAGACGCGGAGTGGTGTCCGCGTGAATCATTCGGGGTTCTCCTGGTGCCCCGCACTGCTTATCCTGTTGTTCCTTGGAGGCAGTCCTTTCTTGTCACGGTCAACCCCGTATCTAAGTCCGTGTGGCCATGACGCGGCACAAGAGAGCACACTGTGGCTCCTTGCTCCACCTCTCTAGACCTGTGTACGCGTCTCTGATCGACGGTCATTAGTCAGCTTCTGTCCACGGACTGACGACTGAGTATCCCCACCCCCACCTCTCATGCTGCTGGAGACCAGCCCTTTGATACAAAACCCCTCCATCTCCCATCCTCACCCCCATCCCACCCCTATATCTTCTGCCCGCAGCTATACAAGGACGCGGGCGTGCCCACCCGCCAGTTCGTGGGCGTGCCGGTGTTCCAGGCGGAGGGGCTCACGGTCACCACCCGCGACATGGTGGGGCACCCAGGGGCCGGGGGGCGGGGCGGGGGGGCTTCCCCGGGGCGGGTGGAAGCGCGCTGTGGGCCGCGCATGGAGTGACGGCGTGCGCCGCGGGTTGGCCGATGGGCTGCGCCCAATCCCAGGCAAAGGGCGCGGCCGCTGCGCCTGGACAGGATGGCCTCGGGGGAGGCATCGGGCGAGGGTGGGGGCCAAGTATTGATGGCGGTGGCCAACATGTTTGCGGGTGTTTCTGGCCTCGGATGTTGCCCCTCCTCTCCCACGGACACCCTGCCAAGGTCCCGCTCTTCCAGGATGACCACGCCCTCAATACCGTGCTGTATCTTTTTCTCGCGCAGCTTGTCCACGGGCTGCGTAACACTGCCTGAACCCACATCGTGCCTCCCGCCGCATCAACATGGGCCGTGAAGGTGGCTGAATGCCCACCCTGCAACTCCACTGCACTATCGAGGCCGGCACGTTCGTGGCCGCACACCACCCCTCCCTCCTGCCCCCTTGCCCAGCGCGGGCAGCAATTGCCGCTCTCCTGACACACTCGCTGCTGACACGGAGATGGTCTCACCTCATCTGCCTCACGCCCTCGCCCCTACCCGCTATGGTCTCACCCAACCGGCTAGGGTCTCACCCCACCCGCTAGGGTCTCACCCCACCCCGTGGTCCCACCCCACCCCACCCTCCGACCCTCCCTCCCGCCCTCTTGTGAAATGCGCAGCAATACGTGCCGCTGTTCCTGTGCAAGGAGGACCTGGACATCGCGGTGCAGTCGGCGTACTCGCAGCGCAACGCGGCCGCCATCAAGCTGCACCGCGACAAGGCGGACAAGTACCAGGCCGACTACGACACGGTGGGACCGGAAGAGGACGGCCGGACGCGCGGCTGAGCTTTACGGCGTGCGGGGATTTCCTGCCCGCCTCCTCCGACTCCCTGCCCTCTTTCTTTGCCTCGCTGACTACTGTCCGCGACCCACATGACACATCGGTAGGACGCTAGCTAGTGGCCGTGACCGAACCCAAGACGGGCCGGCCGGTACATGTCGCCGGTCCCCGGACGCTCACGATCCCGCCCATTGCACTCGACGGTGCTCACCCGATTACGCGCACCCGATGACTCGCGCCCGACGGTCCTCGCTCCTCACCCGCAGATCCAGGCGCAGCTGGACGGCGCCAGCGGCCGCGAGCGCTCGGGGCTGGAGTCCAAGCTGGCCAAGGCGCGCATGAAGCTGGACGCGGCAAAAGAGAAGCTGGAGAGCGCGGAGCGCGCGCCGCTGCCCAAAGTGGAGGTGCGCCGGTCGCTGAGCGGGGACGGGGGGCGGAGGTCGGGGAAGCGTGGGGAAAGTGGAAGGGAGGCGGCGCGGGTGAAGCTAAGGAACGGAGCGAGCTCTGTGTCCAAATTGGAGGTTCTGGAGCAGCGTGGGGCGGTACGAAGGGAACTGGGGCTGCGGCCGGGGTGGTGGGGAGGCGGCTAACAAACGGCTTACAAACGCGGAGCACATGCGGATGCCCGGTGTTGTTGTACACGCGTTAATCTTAGCTCCTACCTTGATCCGCTCGGGGTCAGGAGTTTTGCGTTATTTGAATGCGACGCTCCACCCCATCCCTACTTGAGCATGCCCGTGCACCGCCACGACCCACCACGCTAGGTGCGCAGCGTGCAGAATGATGGTTTTCCCATGCTTCACTTCCTCGGCAGCAGATTGCTGTCACCGGATGTTCGTTCTTTATCACCTTTGCGCACATATTTTATCTGTTGTGACTCACCTATGCCCCGTGTGCCACCCCGCCCGCCCCGTCCTTCCCAACCCACCACCCCAGGTGGGCAGCTTCGAGGAGGTGGTGATGCGGATGACGGCGAGCAGCGGAAACGAGCTGGCAGCGTGGTCGCAGGTGGGGCCTCTCTCGTCCCCGGCGGCCATCACCCATGACCTGGCGCACTACCGCACAGTCGCGGGCGTGTCCTGGCGGGGCTCATCCCGCCGTCCGACCACTGTCCCATACGCGACCTCGCTCTTACTGGTGTACTGGTGTTCTGGTGTACTGCGCCCTCCCACAGGTCATGTTTGTGGCTCCGGCGCTGCTGCAGGACGCGTCCAAGAGCCCCGCTGACAAGAAGTAAGGGGTGCTAGGTTCAGGGGAAGGCGGGGAAGCTGAGGAGACGATAAGTCAGGGTTGGCGCGGCCCGGCGCGCGAGAGTACGGGCTGGCCCGGAGGGTTGTGCCGGCGAAAGGATTGACGGGGCGTCAAAGACCGCGCACGGCGCGGCCGCAGATGGTCCCGTTGGAGGACGCTGTCCATTTGAGATTGCTTCGGCAGGTGCTGCGGGGGCGACTCCTTTCCTGTGGCAGCTGCAGAGACCCGTCATGCGCTTGGGGGGCCTGGATTTTGTTTCGGGCGCGGTTGCATGGACAGGGGGACGCTCGTGTTGGAGGAGGATTACCCGGGCCCTGCGCCCGCCCCCCCCCCCGAGAGCCGGGCACGTATGGCCCAGGGACTACGTCAGGGGCCCAGGTAGGGTCTTTGCGGAGAGAGCCTGGCGTGCTGCGCTCAGACGCTAAAGCGCCTGCATGTCCTTGCAAAGGAATGCTGATCGTTGACGGTTGAGCAGGCGGATAGGGCCCCGAATAGCTTCGCGACCGCGTTTGGGCAGGGGGTTGCCGGACGCAGTTGGTAGTGACGGTCAAGAGCGTTGGGCCTGTTGCCGAACGCTTGCCTGTTCCCGCATCTCTTCAGGCTGGCTGAGATTGCCTTGTAGCAGGAAACGCGTTGCCCGCGCGACCAGAGTTGTTGCTGCTCCCTTTTGGTTCGAAGGCATGGGGATCCGCATACATCTACCGAGGGAATACTGGTGAACCCCCGGGAGGCGGGCCATGGCAGTGCAGGGGGATATCCGAAGCATTCCGACGAAGGCGGAAGTGGTCGTCCGTACGTTCCGTACCCCGTACAGTGTACACATGATAGGGCTATGTCTGTGCGCTGTGGCAGTTGAGTGAAGGAAGAGTTTCAAGGCAGGGCGCCTTTCTACGAGGCCGCTTGCGCACATTATGGGCTTGTCGGAGGGAGGCTCGCCGCGTTGCGTTGCCCGGTTGATGTTGTGGCGACCACGGCCGTTGGCTTGCAGGTTGCCGGCGCCGTGGCCGCCGGTCAAAGCACACACGCGTTACCTTTCAGCCGTGCTGCCCGGCTTTCAGCCACTGAGAATGCAATTGCTTACGTACATAACGTTGCACAATTGCGAGCCGTTTTTCCACTCCGCCGGACAGCGTTCGAAGCACATGGCTGAAGGCACCGAAGGCATCCAGGGACGTGTACTAGCACGTATGGCAGGTTACAGGTTACACGTCCGTCAAAGCCGGGGGGGCCATGGACGAAGCAGGATCAATGGGCGACCGCTGCCTTACCTCCTCTGCGACCGACTCATATAGCCAACGGTGCCGCCAAAGCGACCCGTCGTACGGAATGTACGACATTTGTGGCATACAGCACCGCATACACGCACAAGCCCTCCCGAAACCGCCTGCAGTCGATGGCACCCGTCAGCAGCTTGTACCAAGCATGGCAAGGCCAGACTCATCAAGATGGGCTGGGTATTCTTTTTGGGACGATGTCATGTGGGCGTGACGTACGCTGGTTTGAAGGCCTTTCCTAGTTTCCTTCATTACAGCACGGACTTGTACGGCAAACCCTGCTCATATTCCATGACATCCGAAGTTCCAAACCCAAACAGAAAGGATGCCGATCTTCCTATATAACCTCGTTGTTATATGTGTGGACGGACGAAGATGCAACACAAACCCCAAAAGCAAGAAAGAGGCCACCACGGACACACAATATCCCAGGGTCGACAACTCGGTAGCCCGCAGACGGCTCGCGGAGCACACGGCTCGCGGAGCACAAGAGCAGAGCTACAACTGGGATAGCAAGAACACCAGCTGCAAGCCGGAGTAAGCAACGTTCAACGATAACGGACACATACCGCCTAATGAAGCACACCGGGAGCACCATGTAGGGGCCAAGAGACCGCCAGGCGCCAACTCACAGCGACCACACGCCACTCACGGCCTGCCCTACGATATGAGGCAGCCCCTGCCATGATGACCATGGCAACACCAACATTGTTTAAATTGACATAAACCAGCCTTTGGGGTTTCTATACCGTGTCTCCACCCTGGTCGTGTAAACAGCAGCACGCTGCAAAGAAAGAGGGAGCCACATAGTGTGGGTTTAAAGCAGCAATTAAGCAGCGGCCGTCAACTAGGGTCCAATAATATCGAGAGGAAAAGAGGAAGTGCAGTGTATTTTTGTGCCCACGCAGCGACGCGGCGAGCCACGCGCTCATATTGAAATAGACATACGGCACCAATGACACGGCCGACCAGCCGGCGATCCCGGCGCGGCCATGATAAGCGACGCACGAGGGCTATGTATTCGATGCATACAATCAATACGCAAAGACGCGGACGAGCTACATGCTAGCTCTCCACCACGCTCACTGCCTTCCTGCTAACTGACCCCGGAATGACCTGCACCAAAGCCCCATGTTTGGAGCCTGGTAAAGCGGCTTCCCCGGCCACCCTAGTAAAAGAAGAAAGGAACCTGCACGTAAAGAGGGAGCCGGTCTCTACGGCCATACACGCCCGAAGGCGCGACGTTTCCAATAGGGCGGGCCGGTGCAGAGCAAGACATGTGACGTTCTAGTACGCCATGTCTGCTACGATTATGGCAATCGCCCAACCTCCTACCACGAAGCACGTGCCAGCAGCCTGCCGTACCAAGTTCAAAACTAGAACTGGCACTCCCAACCCACGCTCGTAAACACAGTCCTAGTCTTTCAGCATCCATCCTACACACCGCGGTACAACACAGCGCAGCGCAGCGAAATGCCGCCTGCGAAACCTGAAATTTCGCGTCACCTGCAGCACAGCCCGCGCTCGCGGGTGCCCGCATCATCCCGCATCCAGCGGACCGGAGGCACACTTTGTTCTACCGAGGACTGAGGACGCAGTACGCAAAGTTGAACCTCACAGTGGGCGTGCCGAGCGCCCGAGGTAGGCGGGCGCTGGCACCCCGCGCATACTGTAAACCAATGGCAGGGGAAAATGGAAAATTGTGTCCAATACGATTGTAAGCATCGCACCGGCAAAGCAGGCTAAGCCCTACCCCAAGGTTTGCCACTCGCCGGTTGCACACACGCTCAAGAAGCAGCTTTGCTCGCAACGGATGCACAGAGCGGACGTGCGCGGAGGGAAACGCAAGCGAGGCGCCCTCGCCGCTTCCACAGGTACTCAATGCCGCCACCGCGCGTTTCAATCCAACACAGGTCAACAACCAATTGTTATAACAATTGGTGTGATGACCCACCACAATAATGCACAATGCACGGCCTCCATTCGCGCAACTCAACCCTTGGATCTGATCTCACGCAGTCCCCGTCTCATCAAGAGTCAAACGCAACGGCATCCAATCATAGTTGACCAGGCCGGCAGGCACAACGCCGCGTCACGCGGCAACATACGGGAACCCGCGCCCGTCAACGGTGATGACACAGAACGCGTGTGCGGAGAGCAGCTGCGCGGCCGCGCCGGTGCCGGCCAGCCCGCGGTCGCCGGCGGCGCCGCTGGCGGAGCGCTTGCCTGCAGTGCCGCGGTCCGTGTGCCCCTGCCCGTCACACGCCGTGTACTCTGGCCCACAGCTCGCAACGCACGCCGGATCACCGGGCGCTGCCGTCGGCGCCGCCGCCACGCGCGAGCGCGTGGGCGTCTCAGGACTCCAGTCGCGGCCGGCGCCGCCGGTGGCGGTGGCGGCGCCGCCGACGCCGCCACAGCTACGGCCCAGCGGCGGGCATGAGATCGCGGTGCACCTCGTGTGCAAGTACGCGCCGAGGTGGTGGCCGTAAGAGGACAGGTCCGCGCTGCCCGCGCACGCCGGCATGGAAACGGGCAGCCGCAGCAGGGCAGACCCCCCGACGGCCGTGCGCGGACTGCGCGGGCTGCGTGGGACCGCTGTTGCTGCACCGCCCGAGGAGGCGCAGCACGGCATCGCCGCCGCCGGCGCCGCCATCGCCGTCGCCGTCACGCAGACGGTCTTGGCGGCGACGGGGGCCTGTTGCTGCTGGCAAAGCTGCTGCTGGCAGTGGTGCTGCTGCCGGCGCCGGCGCTCGGCGCAGAGCGCGTGGATCTGGGCCTGGACCTGCTCCAGCGCGGCCTCGAGGCGCGCCGAGTGGACCTCCAGGATGGCAGCGTGGATCACGTCGTCGTTGTCGAAGTCGGCGTCCGCCTCGGCGATGTGGCCGTCGAGGATCAGCTGTTTAACGTACGACAGTCGTGCGGGGTTGCACATGGCGGGCTGCATGTGCTCGCCGATCTGGACGAGCGACCATAGCTCCCGCAGCTGCTCCAGGAGCTCTAGCTCCTCGGCCTCGAGGTTTCGGAGCGAGGACCGCAGCTGCTCGGCCGTCAGCTCCCGCAGCGGCGTGGGCCGGCGCATCACGGGCGTCGCGGCGGGCGCCGTGCAGACGCGCGGGTACGGCACGCGGTTTCGAAGCCGAAAGCTGATGCGGCTGCCGCAGGCCTTGATTGCGCTGGCGGCGCCCGTCACGGCGCGGGCGAGCCGCGCCCTGATGCTTCGTTGCCTGCGGAGGAAGGGCAGGGTAGACGCAGGGATGGGGGAAGGGGGCTCACTTGGGTGGAGGAGTCAAGGTCGCTTCGTTACTGACTGGTTGAGGAGGGTAGGGTAGGAGCACGGCGGGAGGGCTGCAACGTCAGCGGCGTCCTCGTGTCGGGTCGCAGAGGGTTAACATGGGTGGTGGAATCAGGGCTATTACGCTACTGACTGGCCCGAAGATGGCCATGCCAGCCGCCGTCCACATTCCGGACCGTGTGCTGGCGCCGTGCCAGCATGGTAGTTACTTTCCGTCACGAGGCACGTTGGCTACATCGTGCATGCGCGGCAAAGACGTGCGCCCTTGCAGCCCGGTAACGAATGCAACCCCGCGCCAAGGCCGGAACGGGCCGGGAACTTGCCTTGCCCGCTCGTCCTGAAACCTCATTTCCCGAATCTCAAGGTCTTTCAGGTATGCTTCGAAGCGCGTCGGCTGTACCCACTTGCGGCTGGACTCCCTGTGGGCGGGGGATTGCGGGGGGAAGGCGGTGTCAAACAAGGCGTAAGAAATTGCAAAGCCGCGCAATTGCGGGGTGTCGCGGTGTCCATGGCAGTCGGGTTCAACGGTCCGGTTCACAAGACGCTGACGACCCCCATCCGTCCGAGGAAATCAGGCATGCTGTGTAAGAGGTTAGGGGGGCGAACATGGTGAACATCGGTACATCTCTGCGCAAATCCGTCCCCTACTACCATCTGGCAAGTGTCAGCAGAAATTATGCACATGTACGCAAGCAGGCCTTGTTAAGAGTTACGCAGCACACAAGACACTACTTCTGACGCGTTCTAAACCGACAACTCACGGTGAAGCTCGCAGCGGAGTCCCAAGATGTGGCGCCATGTTGCAGATGGAGTTCACCAGTGAGGTGTGTCGTCACTACTGGCGCTAGCAAGACGCTAAACTTGGGGAAACTACCACTCAATCAAACTGTTTAATATCAATGCTTGACGTTTTGTCAGAGTGGCTCTCACTCACACTTGACGGGCACCTTTCAGTCGCCAGTTGCGCACCCGTACCGATTTC
Source organism: Gonium pectorale (assembly GCA_001584585.1). Lineage (NCBI taxonomy): Eukaryota > Viridiplantae > Chlorophyta > Chlorophyceae > Chlamydomonadales > Volvocaceae > Gonium > Gonium pectorale. The sequence continues at coordinate 340,455 of LSYV01000024.1, read as the reverse complement.
GGAGCGTGAATCGCCTTCCCGGCCTGGCGATCTTGCTGGAAGCATACCGGCATAGCCCTTGTAGCATGTTTCTGTAGGGTATTCACTATTTTATACTTATATATTTGAACTACTAATTACCAGCAACCATGGATGGGTTGGTACACACGTCCGCAAGCCCGGTCGTGCCGGAGGGCGAGGAGGGCGCGTCGGACAGCGCCTGACAGTGAGGCAGATGCTCGCGTGCTCCGCTATCCTTATCATGTCCACGTTCACGGCGAATGCACAAGTTGGATATCGTCCTGGGAGTATCGGTGTACAAAATGGGCATGTACACCTACGGTGCAAATGCAGAGGCCAGCAGCACTTTGCATCTGCGGCAACAACAGCTCCGGCAATCGTCCAAGCACGTGGCCGCAGCCCTTAACTGTGTACCTGAAGGCGAGACAGCATTATGTTCTTCTGTGCAGGCCGCCTAATATTGACCTCGAACATGGTACGAACCACAATCGCCAAAACAGCCGAGCGAACGTAAGGACCTGAAGGCACCGAACAAATGTTAGCGGCACCCGGTTCAGTTGCGGCATCAAGGCTGGGTAGCACTTGTACGTAATGCCGTACAAGCTGGGCCCGGTCCTGTGTCAGTCCCCGGCATCAACACCGAACCAGGCCGCATAAGAAGCGTTCCGTGCCCTCCGGTTCCACTTTTCGGCCAAATCCGCAGCAGTTAGGCCCAACCCTCCAAGTGCTCAGCGGACTTCAGCAAGCATTAAAAATGACATTACCACCATCAACAAGCATACATTGACGTTCCGTCTAGTAGTCACGGCGTGATCGCCTCCCCTAACAGGACGCACCGAGCCTCGTCACAGTCATTTGCATTAAACAGGCTCTCATTATTCCACCAGCACGCCAGCTCCTCGCCCCCAGGGCCCCTCACGCCTGTCACCGCGACGAAACAACCGGACTGCTACACCATCCGACTCATCTCCCGCCAATACGCTGCTCGACCTCTCGCCGCACATACACCAGGTCCTCATCATCCAGCTCGCCCAGCAGCGCCATCACCGCGTACAGGATGTTCTTGGTCGAGCGACCACCGCCGCCGCCACCGCCGCCGCCGGCCCCGTTGGCGCGCGGCCCGTAGCCCGCCTCCCCCGGGCTAACCCCCGCGCTCGCGCTGCCCCGACTTTGGCCGCGCTCCCGCTCCCCCGTGTGGGGCGAGGCGTAACCCGACGTCCCCACCGCCGGCCCCGGTGTGGACGCCGCCGGGCCGGCACGGGCCGGTGCCTGAGGTGCTGCCGCGGCGTCCAAGTTTATGCTGGATAGGTCATCGTTGTCCAGCTTCTGCAGCTGCGGCAGCGCGCGCGCCACGAACTGCTTGTAGTTGGGGTGGTCTGCGCAGGGGTTGTCTGAGAGCCACAGGACCTTGAGGTCCTTCAGGTTGACAAGGTGCTGGATCTCGTTGAGATCCCGCACATCATTCTTGCGGAGGTAGCTGCCAAGCAAGAGAAAGTGCGGGGATGCAGGGCGGGGCGGGGGAGTGGGAGGTCGGAACACAGGTTCAGGGGGTGCTGATGCTGGGAAAATGCCCTGCTGCGCATGACCTGCATTCCCATGGCCCATATGAGGGAGGTCGATGATTCCAAGGCCCTGACGGGGCAACCACTGTCGGGTGGCTGACCGCAGAAACAACTCGTGCTTCTCCGGTCCACCGCGCTACCAGTGCAAGGACCGTGAGGCTGGCGTATAATGCAATCGTTTGCGGCGCTGGAGGCAATAGCCATGCACATCTATCCACGTGTAGAGGAGCTAGGCGGGCCCTGGAGGTCCTGCCCATAATGACTCACAGCTCCTGGAGCTTGCTGCAGTGTTTGAAGTCCTTCAGGCTGGACAGGCGGTTGACCGAGAGCGAGAGGACCTCAAGGTTTGGAAGCTACAAAGGGAACAAAGGGCATGCGGTCCGGGTCCTTCAGGCAGAAGCGTGGAATTCGCCATCAAGGGGCAAGGTTGGGGAAGGGGTTTGGGTTTCGCCGCGTGCCTTCACGACAGGGACGGCCGAAGTCATGCAAACGCCTGTGTACCCGATACCCAGAAGCGCACCTTGGCGAGGACGGCGCAATCGTCGAGCTCCTGGCCCCATAGGTTCAGGTTCTTAACCTCCTCGAGCTTGTCAAGACGGGTTTTTCCTTTGATTATTTGTTCTGTAAGAACAACCATTTCCTCTCGACGCTAATCAATAGTTTTCCCTTGAGTGTTGCCACAGAGCCGTCAGGCTTCTTCTGCGGGGTAATACTGTAGCTGGACACGTGCTTATACTAGGGCACAATCCGACCCAATGAAGCAAGGAAGCAGAAGTTGGAGTACTGCCGCGTCGTGAGTCGCGGGCTCGGCAAGGAGCCCACAGCTCCGTTGCCCGCATGATACAGACACATCCCAATACATATTCACCGACAAAAATTACTTACGACTGACTCCCACGCCTGGCCGCTGCATACTGGGCCGCGTTGCAAGCTTCTCCTGACCTGATCAGAATTGTTTAGATCATTATAGCTTTTGTACAGGTACCTTCGAAGTTGGTGTGCTAGTTAGCTGCTTATCGGCAGTATGAGCGTCGAGGTTAGAGCCAAGACCCGCTCGAAGCCTAACACAGTCCACTATGCGGCTGAGACCGGCGATATCAAGCTTCTGGAGCACTTCGTGCGGGAAGGGATGGCCGTGGTGAGCTGCCACCCTGCACGCTTCGGGCTGGATGGCCCAGCGGACTGTGCTCTCTGTCATGCGAATTGGCAGCGGAACAGCGCTGACAGGCATCCCCCTCATGCCAGGGCAACCCGGAGAGCGTCACCCTGCAATCCCGTGAAGACGTGCTGGGTATGATGCCGTTGCACGTGGCCTGCGAAAACGGCGAGCTCGAGGTTGTGGAGGTGAGCTGAGGGACGCAACTGTGGGAACTTCCAAGGCTACAGGTCGACCCGAGGGGCGAGCAAGGCCCGCGGGACGCCGCCATGTGGGTTGCAACACGCACGCGTCGTGTAGTCACCCTGCCCGCCTCCCTGCCCGCCTCCCTGCAGTTTCTGGTGAAGAAGCGCGTGGATGTGGACGCCGGCGACAACTTCAAGGTCACGGCGCTGCACTTGGCGGCGATTGAGGACCATGCGGATATCGTGGACGTGCTGCTCAAGGCGCGTGCTGACCCCAAGCCCGCGGATGTGGAGGGCGACCTGCCCATCCACTGGGCCGCCACCAAGGGGCACAGCCAGGTACGGTCTTACCCCAGCACCCCTTGCTTACGCAAGCGCGATTATTAAGTGTGCCTCCCACAGGATGCTGTCAAAAGCCGCGCCTTGCCACCGTGCCGGCGTGTGTCGTCGCGCGTCCCTGCTTCTTATCCTCCCCGGTGCTTCGTGACCAGGCTGCCACGTTGCCTTCAGCCATTGAGCACACTTTAATCTCTCCCTTCGCCCGCAGGTCATCGAGCTGCTCGCGCGCAAAGGCTCGCCCATCGACTCGGCTAACAAGAAGGGCTGGGCGCCGCTCCACCGCGCGGCCTACAATGGCCGCAAGGACGCCGCCGTGACGCTGGTGCGGCTGGGCGCCAACGTGAACGGCGTCACGTCGGACGGCAACACGCCGCTCCACCTCGCCTGCTTCATGAACCAGCTCAGCACGATCGAGAAGCTCTGCGAGATCGGCGCCTCGCAGCGCCTCACCAACAAGAACGGACAGCGGCCCATCGACCTGTGCATCACCGACGCGGCGCGCGACATCCTGAAGGGCCTGCAGGGCTTTGAAGGGGGGAACGCGGCGGCGCCCAAGTGAGGTGCCCGGATGTTGCCTCGTTGGGGCGCATGAGGGCACGGCAATGTAGCGGGATGCGGGCAGGGGACATGGGGCACGGGATTGCATTGAGGCACAGACCATCGACATGGGACTGGGGAAAGCAGTATTGGCGGGCTTTTTGCAGCTGGATCGGCGGTGATTGCGGACCTAATTTGGTGTACATGCAAAGTACATAACTGCAGTGATGGTGACCATGATGCAGGGGCTGTGCAGGGGAGGGAGGAATACGGCGCTACGAGGCATTTGCCTTGCGAACGAGAGGCGTATTGCGCGTGCCTGTAACGCTTTGGTTCGAAAATGCCGTTTGAGTGCTGCAGCTTTGAATCGCACGGCGGTCATGGCCATCGCCTTGCAGCCTATTCCTATCGCGTGGCCGCGTAACAGACTCGCGCATCCTTAAGGCGTTGGGGCTGGCATAGCGGCCATCTATGCCAGGAGCGCCCAGGAGCGCACAGCTTCTTAGTGCCTTCCACAATCGGTCTCAGCTGCGACATGACCACCGATTGTGCTTGCGCCTCCCACAGGCCCAACAAGGAGCCGGCTAAGTCTGCTAAGGCGTCCACCGGCGGGAGGGCGGCGATCCCCAACCTGGCGTCACTGCAGCTGAGCGATAGCAAGTACGTGGGGTGGTAGGGTATGGCCGGCCGCTTTCCTGCGACCATCAGCCGCTCAGAGTGTCAGCATCAGCCGCTCAGAGTGTCAGCATCAGCCGCGCAAGATAAGGCATGCGAGTTCAGCAAAACGCGCACAGCATATGATAAGGACACGGGGCGCAGCGAGACAACGCCGGCCACCATTGGGGCTTGACAGGCTTGACAGGCTTGAAAAAGAGAAGAAAAAGAGAAGAAAAAACCTCTCCAGCCTGACTCAAGCCCTGAGCTTGACTGAGGGCTTGACAGCACCGGCGCAATGGGGTCTGCTTCCTGCCCGCCGCTGAGCTTGCTGCAACCAGCATGTTGCGCTTACCGGACCCGTGCCCTGCGGCCTTACGACTGGTGACGGCGCAGGCGGGTTGCGCACCACGACGGCTTCCCCAGCCCCGCTGGCAGCTTCTCTGTGCCGCGGCCCGCGGCCGATGTGGCGACGCCGACGCCAGGCGACTCGGCATTCATCGAGACCGCCCTCGGCGACGCAGGAACCAACCCGTACACAGTAGGTGCCCGTCCAGCCCCGCAACAACAGCACAATACACCGCGAGGCCATGGATGGCACATGAGGGTCGCAACTGCATGGGCTGTCTAGGTCTGGGTGGTAACCATACGAAAGCCCACTGGGTATGGGGATGCTGGCCTCTCCTGTGGTGCTTGGGGCATTACGGGAATGTGCTGGCGGGCGAGGGCCGCATGGTCCACACGCCAGGACTTGACACTTTGCGGGCTTCCTGCCCGATATGAGTCTGGATGCCCGCACGCCTCGCCGCTGCTGGGCTAACAAAACTCGCGTAATGCCGCGCCTCTTTGGCCCTCCGAAGCGCAGGGCCTGAGCTCTGGAGCGGCGGCGGGCGTGCCACGGTCCGGCAGCCTCTCGCACGCCTCGACCTCGGGGTCAGGGCCCTCGGCGCCCAGCGGCGGCCTGGCGTCGCTGCCGACGCCCCTCGCGGGGTCACTGCGGCCGCTGCGGGCCCCCAGCCCTGGCACAGCTGGCGGTGCAGCAGCCGCAGGGTCGCTTGGGTTGGGCGCGCTGCGGCCGCCCAGCTCAGGCCGCGTCGGGACGCCGAGCGGCGGGGGATCGTCGGGCGGTGAGCTGTCGCCGTGGGGCTCAGGGGGCGCCGGCGGCAGTGTGCTTTCCTCGCAGCTACTCAGCGAGGACCTACAGGAGCGCATAAAGGAGGAGAACCGGCGGGCGGCCTCAAACGACGTGCTCCGGCCCCGCTCCGCGCGGCCTGTGTCAGCCAATAAAAAGTTCCTTGCGAGGTACAATCTCGAGAAGCTGAACCTGTTCGCGCCCTGACCTGGGCACATGCATGCTGAGCAGGAAGCATGACGTAACTACCGTACTGCAACAGCACTGTACACTGTGTGGCTGGGAGCGGCGGGTGCCGAGGCGTCGCGTGCAGGAGCAGGGAAGTGCTTCTCGCTCCTGTGCTGGCTGGATGGTGTAGTGCACCGTGTGTCCGCGCCATGTGTCGCACCGTAGGTGTTATGTATAATGAGCGAGCATCAGCGGTCATGGACAGCGGGGCTGTCCGGTGCCTGTTACGAGTCGTCAGAGGCTGCGGCCGTTTCCGGGAATGGTCTACCTATCACTGCAAATTCATTCGCATCGCCGGTTTTCTTTATGACAAGTGTGTGCGTGCGTGCCCCACTTCAAGGACGTGTGGCGTGTGCCTTTCTCTCTTTCCGCCATTGGCCGCTGGGGGAAGCGGCAGGACTCCTGCCGAATTATGCAAGACTGGAAGTTCTCATCGGCATGCCACCTAGCATTTCATGCATTGCGGCGCAGGCACCCTGGCCGGGGCTGGTGTGGCGGCTGCACACTTTCCGGTAGATGCACCACCGGTAGATAGGGTAGGCGGTCCGTGACTTGGCAATGGAGTTCCTTCGCTTCGCGTTGAAGTATTCTGAGTGGCAGGATTTGATTGTTAGGTGCAAGGTGGCCTGGTTCGGGTGGTGCAACTCCAGAGGACGGATGGGGGCAAGGCAGGGTCGTCTTTAAGACAACATTCCCCGTCACAATCTGTTAACTGCGACCATGCCGGGCCGTTCACCTGAATGGGCTTGCGTCCGCACGACAGGGCAACGGCACACGTACGGGTACGACCCGTACGACCGCAACATCCTTCAACTTCTAGCCGAGACGTCACTAAGGAACGCTGATAACTAGCAATCATGTTGGCTGGCAAGCCGCGTGTTACTGGCCCCCAGCCTCGCGGTGCGCGCGCACCGCAGCTCGCCAGCCGACCCGTGCACCGGACCTCTGCGCTGGGCTCGCGACATGCAGTTATCCTGCGATCTACTGCCAGCCGCGACTTGGCTGCACCTCGCTTCATTCAGCACAAGAATGAGGCGAAGGCCTTCTACGCCGGCCTATCTCAGGTCTATGACCACATCGTGAACCCCGGGCACTGGACGGAGGATATGCGGGAAGGTAGGCGACGTGGAGCAACGCTCAATCAACCCGTCGTCCAATCGGTGACCCTGGGTCATTTGTTTGCAGACGCGCTGGTGCCGGCAAAGCTTGATGATCCCAACCTGAAAGTTGTGGACGTGGGTGGCGGAACCGGCTTCTGCACGTTGGGTATCGTCAAGTCCATCAACCCGTCGAACGTAAGCGGCCGTGCCACGCGCCCCTGTTCTATCAGAGACACTGATATAATATTTCCATAATTGGTTGCAGGTGACGCTCATCGACCAGAGCCCCCACCAGCTCGCCAAGGCGAAAGCAAAGCCCGCCCTCAAGGAGGTCACTATCCTTGAGGTCAGCAGGATGTGCAGGGGCCGTTTCGCGTGCTGGCGGGCCTCTTGCGCGTTCACGGAATCTGACGCCCGGCACTCCGCAACACCCCGGCAGTTCAGCACTCCAACCCGCCCCCGAGTCGTTGTCTCTTCATTCCCTTACCAACACCACGGCGAAATCTCTCCGCCCCTTCCATACGCACACACGTGCACGCAGGGCGACGCGGAGGACCTGCCCTTCGCCACGGACTCGTTTGACCGCTACGTGTCTGCGGGCAGCATTGAGTACTGGCCCGAGCCGCAGCGCGGCATCCGGGAGGCGTACCGGGTCATCAAGGAGGGCGGCGTGGCCTGCGTCATTGGGCCCGTGTACCCTACCTTTTGGCTATCACGCTTCTTTGCCGATGTGAGCCGGGTTCGTGGCTGGGCTGGAAGGGTGGTGGTGGGATGGGCCGCCGGGCTCTGGTGGGGCCTGGGCGTTGCGAGGCACAGCAGGGTGGGGTGGGGCAGCTGGATCCTTGGCAGTGGTGTGGCTCTATGGCTCGGCAGTACCACGCCGCGCCCTGTGTAGGATTTTGTCAATTGAGTCGCGGCGCAGAACCGAGGGCCGCGTGCCGTGAAGGGCACTGGCTATGACGTTACCGCATGGAGTCGCCGCGTTCTGGGAAGCATCCCTTGCCCCATGGCTCCTAAGTGCAGCATCCGATCCGGGGACCGGGATGCGGTTACCAGATGCGGCGGGGAAATCCAGCGGCGCGGACCCGACAGGCCTACGATTCCACCATCCTGATCCCCGGCCTGTGCTTGGCGGGGCCAAGCTCTGCTGCCCTTCATACTGGATTGTACAAAAGCAACGCGTTCACAGGGTGGCCGTCCACATGGGGTTGGTCGATCAATCTTCAATGTCTCAGCTTCCTAAGCACTGCTATTGCGCGCCTCGCTGACGCCGCGGGCATCTCCCATGCGTTGTCTCTCCTTAGGTGTGGATGCTGTTCCCGAAGGAGGAGGAGTACATTGAGGTGAGGAGCGAGGGGCTTATGGCTCACATGGTTGGCTGGGGCGCAGGTTGCGCTACTTCCTGCTGGCGCCCGGCCTATCGTACCTCGCTGCTGCGATGGCTCTGCCCGATAGCTTTGGCACTTCTCCACTTGCACAGCAATGATGCAACACCTGAAGACGTTCCCGGGCTTTTCCAGGCGGGCATCAGGGGACTGAGGGTAACCCGCGAGCAGGGCGGGTATGCGCGCAATGCAGCCACGGCACTGGGGCGCAGGACCTTGGCCTGTTTGAGGACTGCACCCTCTTGCGCCATTGGCCCTACCTTCGGCTGGACCCTGCCTTGGGCTTGACGCTAAGAAAGAACAAGCCAACAGCCCTCCCTAAACTCAGTTGCCTGGATTTATCCAACCAACCCCGACGTCGTGTCGGATGACCCCGCCCCCACGCGCAGTGGTTCACCAAGGCGGGCTTCACGGATATCAAGATCACCCGCATCGGACCCAAGTGGTACCGGGGCGTGCGGCGACACGGGCTCATCATGGGATGCAGCGTCACCGGCGTCAAGCCCAAGGTACGTTCCGGGACACCGTCCAGGAGCCGGGCCTTGCGGATAAAACAGCGCCGTACGGGAAGGGTACAAGTATCCTCCACGGCAAAAGATTATGTTGCGTCGCTGTGACTGCTGCGCAAACCGGTCGGCCTGGCTCGGCGCCTGGCGAACGGCGCAGCCATCAACAGGTTTGCGGAGTTTTTAACTTTCTTAGGTGGTTTCCACCCACAAACACAAAGTTTATGGTTAACAGATATTGGCAAGCGCTAGTCGCGCTCGCGTGATGCAGAGGTGCGGCGGCAACAGCGCCCCTGTTCCCTGGGGCTCCCTCGTCCCTCCGGTGCGTTCGGAGCACCCCGCGCCGCCTCCTCCTCGCCCTAGCTGCCCTCCTGCCGCGACCATCAAGCAGCTGCCGGTCCCGGCTCCCGGCCGTTGCCCTCCCTACACACGCTCCCCAGCGCGGCTCCTCTCATCCTCCCCTATCTGACCCCATCCCAACCACCGCTGCCGCTTGCCGCTGCCTCCTGCGCGCAGGCCGGTGACTCCCCGCTGGTGATGGGCCCTAAGGCGGAGCAGAGCGGCTCGCTCAACACCAACCCGCTCACGCTCCTGCTGCGCCTCATCCTGGGCACCGCGGCCGGCTTTTACTATTTCTGCGTGCCCGTCTACATGTACCTCAAGAACCTGGTGTGGCCCAAGAGCTGGGACATGTAGAGCGGTGCAGCGTTACGGGCAGCGCACCGGCACGCCAAGGTGGTGGGTAGAGGTCGGAAGCCCAGGGAGCCAAGGGGGCATGTGCTGGTACCGTCCGTATGTCGGGCCCCGTGAGGAGCGGCGCGAGGGTGCGTGGCCCGAGCGCCCTTGTGAGGCTATGTCGAGGAGAGCACCTGGGTCTGGCCATGCAGGAGCCAGGGGCTTGCCTTGCCAGATGTAATCAGATGAGCGGGCCAGTCTCTTGGAGCTGGGCTGTGCGACTGTGGCGGTAGTATGGCCAGACGGTGGGCCGGGTCGCGGCCCTCGTTTGGAACCCTGAGGAGCTGTGGGGCGCGAGGGCCGGGCCATGCAAGAGGTGGCGCGGGAGAGGACTGGACCGCGGTGTTAACGCCAAGCAAGCAAGGGAAGCTGCGACCGGACAGAGCCCACAGCTGGCATCGCTGCCTGGCTGTCGTACATATGGCGTTGGGCTCTTTTAATGATTGTGGCCGCCACCGGTCGGGAGAACCACAGGTGGCGCGGAGAGGAATGTGCAGGGCCGGCATGAAGAGTTGAGGCCCTGTCTTGCTGCCGCTGCGATGTGGCGGCTAGGAGGTGAACCAGAGGCCTACCAGTCTCACGGCTGCTGGGTTCGAATGCGTTGGTTGCGACGAGTTGAACCCTGTAAGTTGGGCAGGGAGTGGTGCGGAGTGATGGCGAGTTCCTTGATAGGGAGTGCGTTGCGCTGCGGCGTTACGGCTGCGCTTATTGGGCGCTGGCTGCATGGCAACCTCTGGAGCTGCGAGCCCAGGGTCGCTTGTTGCTCCCGAATGTATGCATCCGCAGGCGCTGGAGCCATGGTGTGTCGCGAACGAAGAATTTTGCCCACCAGTGGAGTGTGTATGAGACATCATATGTCTTTCGGACCTTGCCTGCGTGGTCTTGTGCAATGACGCCGGATGCATGCATGAGCTCCTCTGCCTCAGCGCGACTGTACGGCAACATTGATGAGCGACGGTTATGAGCCGCTTTCTGGCCATACGTTGCGTTGACGGGGCAGATATAAGCGGGGAAGACATGCGATATTGCCCGTGCCTGTTGAAGCGCCAGGTTGACGCCGTACATGTAGCTCATGCGGCTGCCGTGGTGACATGCCCATGCCCTGGAGGGCTCACACACGAACGGAGAGAGGCGTCACTCCAGGTGTAACACAGCGTACACCACCTGCCTGCGACAACGCAGCCGCCATGGCTTATAATGCTGGGGCACTACCAGCCCGACCAACACGACCGCCAGGAGATCTGGCTCATCAGGACATGTCATCATCAGGTTATCTAGGTTGTCATACGCGCTATAGTACACGCCACATCCGCCGAATCAGTAATCCGCCTTGCACAACAACCGGTCAGCGTACACCACATTTGGAAGCACACACGGACCGCATTGAGAGGCGCTGAAAAGCCTTGCCGGTAAACCAGCAAACACCGCGCCAAATGCACCGTTCCGCATCGGCCGTTCCATGGCGGCCTTGCATGCCAGGCTAGTCGTGCACAACGTGCGTGTTCAATCCAGTCTAGCCTACTTGCAAGCGCTTGCGGCCTCCTCCCGTCCTCGACGCCTCGAATGCACGCCGCGTTGTGCCGAGCCTATCCGTGCACATGCCGTACAATCGCCGTAATCCCAGTGTTTCTGCGCCCTTCCGCAGCTCGCAAGCACGTCCTTGCTCCTCCCCGCTCTGCCCTGCCATGCCGTACAACCTCCGATGCCCTCTGCCCACATCCCCTTTCCTCCTCCACCCCAAACCCAGCCCGCCAGCCCAGAGCCCCGTCGCCAGTCAGCTGCTCAGTTGAATATCATGTACTTTGGCGTGGCGCTGAACTTCTGGTAGCCCTTAATGACCTTGTTGACCGCCTCCAGGAAGTCCTTCTCCGTCACCGTTTTCCGGCGCGCGCGGATTGCGTACATGCCCGCCTCCGTGCAGACGCTCCGGATGTCGGCGCCGGTGCTGTTGGGGCACAGCCGCGCCAGCAGCTCGAAGCGAATGTCTCGCTCGCAGTTCATTGTCCGGGTGTGGATCTGGAAGATTTGCGTCCGTGAGGCCAGGTCCGGGAGGCCAAACTCTACCTTGCGGTCCAGGCGGCCGGGGCGGAGGAGCGCCGGGTCGAGCGTGTCGGGCCGGTTGGTGGCCATGAGCACCTTGACGTTACCGCGGGCGTCGAAGCCGTCCAGCTGGTTAACAATCTCCAACATGGTGCGCTGCACCTCGTTGTCACCACCCGCGCCGTCATCGAAGCGGGCGCCACCGATGGCGTCCACCTCGTCGAAGAAGACGATGCAGGCCTTCTTAGAGCGCGCCATCTGGAAGAGCTCACGCACCATGCGCGCGCCCTCGCCCACGTACTTCTGCACTAGCTCGCTGCCGATGACGCGGATGAAGCAGGCGTCGGTGCGGTTGGCCACCGCCCGCGCCAGCAGCGTCTTGCCCGTGCCCGGCGGCCCGTACATCAGCACGCCCTTGGGCGGATCGATGCCCAGCTGCACAAACTTCTCTGGATGGAGCATCGGCAGCTCCACCACCTCGCGCATCTTCTCCATCTGCTCCTTGGAGCCACCGATATCGCTGTAGGTGATATCGGGCTTCTCCTCCACGGTCATCATAGTGACGGAGGGGTCAATCTTGGGCGGGAGGGGAATCTGAATCTGGTACTTGTTGCGGTCCACGCCGACACGCATACCCTCCTCGATGTCCGTTGGGGCCACCTTGTCACCCAGCCCCACCACGAACTTGGCGATCTGCTTGACGTTAATCACATATTTGGCCTCGTCCGTGCCGGGGTTGATGATTTTTGTGCAGCGGGCGACCTGCAGCGGCTGCTCCTCCTGCTGCATCTGCTTGTCGGAGACCAAGTCCCAGCGGGACGGGGGAGCAAGCCCAGTGTCCGATTCCTTCACGCCGCAAACATCATTGATCCGCTTTAGAACGTCCTTCACGTCCTGCTCCGCCTTCTTGATAGGCGCAGCGTAAGGTCCCAAACCGTAATTCTTGAGGAAAGCAATATCAGTTTCATCTAGCGCCTTAATGGGAGCATCCTTGTCGGGATCTATGTGCTTGTCGTCGGGCATTTTAGGCTAATTGAGCAAAGCGTCGCAAGTCTGGTCGTCGATCTGGATGTCACTTCTAGCTCCTAAGGGTTCTACAGTGCTTAAACGCTGCAACAAGCTTCTTTAAAGCAACGTTTCATAATGGTATTGAGCGGGACTGGACGCTTGGGAGGGGCGCCTCGCCTCATGCCTGCCGTACGGTGCTGTGTGCACACATTCACCCTCCCGGTCACGCGTCAGGTTCCCGGTCATGGATTAGGATGACAATGCGTGCCATTGATTAATTGCGTTCGCCTGCGGAAAGCGCTCTTGGTCGTGGGCCCAGGGGTCAGCAGTGCGCTAGGCGGGGACGATTTCGTACACACGTGTATTTGGGCACTGGGCACTGTAGGTAGGCGGAGGCGGGTTGCAGAAAGAGTAACACAGGGAAGGCTGCCGTGCCCTAATTCACGTGTCCAAATGGCGCACCAGCGTGTCTCCATCAATAGCGCATGCGGTTTAACCAAGGTTGACTGACCCCGCTGGCGCGACACTACCAAGTTGGGCTTTCACAATGCTTCCTGCGCCCCCCCCCCCCATATCCGCGTCCAGCACACTTTAGATAAGTCCCTTACCGGAACGAACCAACGTTACGGCTTGATGTTACTCAGGCATGGGCCTGCCCATGTTGCTCAAACGTGTCCCGGACATGTGCACCTATTCCCTACCCTCGTGCACCTCAGGGCCCTGTATGACACATGGCAGCCCACCCATACCTCTGTATGGGTTTGCGGACTGTCAGAGAAAGCCTTCCTTGCTGTGTGCACGAGGGAGCCTGTGGTATCCTTATAGGGCCCGGATGGCTACGCATCGGTCCGAGGCTTGAACGGGCAGCGGCACATTACGTGTGTATTACGTCCAAAGAGAGTGTCATTCGTCCAGAAGCACAAGCGCTATCCTGTAGATGGGCTCTGCGTCATGCAGCATTCGATCTCACGCAAAAGCAATCCCCATTTGCTTTCACCAAGCTCCGTAGCTCCCACAACGCAAGCGCACTGAAGCACCACTGCGCCAGCCCCTTCATGCTTCATCCCCTAGGCCCCGAGGCGGAGGTCGCGCGCTTCCTGCCAACCGCAAGCGCTATGTGTACGGGAACACCAACACATGGGATCCTCGATCAGAATCCGAGCGCAAGGCAGCCATTACAAGTGCACCAGCTGGATCCCATCTGTCATAACGGGCCGGCCCAGCGCGTCCCACAAGTACTGCGATGTGGGCAGCGGCGGCGGCGGCGGTGTGGGCGGTGGCGATGGCAGCGGCGGCCACGGCGGCGCGTACAGAGCGCCCTCGGGCAGCGCCAGCAGTGCCGCCGCCACCGCCGAGGTGGCCCACGGGTCGCTGCCCTTCCGTGCCAGCTGCGCCAGCGCCTTGAGCGCCTCCACCAACTCCGAGGTGCTCATCGTGACCTCCGCCAGGCCGTTGTCCTCCAATGACAGGCCGTTGGGCGTGGCAGGCGGCGGCGGCAGCGGCGGCGGCGACGGAGCCGCTGCCGTGCGCGGGGAGGCCCGCGGTGATGCCGCTGCCGCCAGCGCACCGCCCGAGCCCTCAGCCGCTAGCGGCGGCGGCGCCGGAGGCGCCGCTGGCGGCGGTGCCTTGCCGCCCGCGCCGCCGCTGCCACCCTTGGACTGCCGCTCTGCGGTCATTATGCGCTGGATGATCTCGGCTAGCGGGGCGGCCATCTCCACGCCCCAGCTGACCGGGTCCCGCAGGGTGGCCTGCAGCGCCCGCAGGTGGGGCGCCAGCGCCAGCCAGGAGGCGTGCTTGGTCAGCTGCAGCACGCAGCCAAGCGCCGCGCCGCGCACCTCGGGCGGGAAGGGCGGCAGCGTGGGGTCGGGCTTGCCCTGCTTGCTGGTGCGCTTGTTGGCCGGGATCTGCGGTGGCCGGGGGCGGCACGCGGGGCGCGACGTGCGGGACGTTGAGCACGCGCATTGGGATGGGAATGGCCAATGGCGGGGCGTACCAGAGGCTGTGAGGCGGCGACAGCCCTCAGCCTCCTCCCCCAGTCCCGCTGTAGCAGCCCTTAAGCGTCAGTACGTAACCCGCACGTGGGCCTCACCCGTCCGGCCCCTTCCTCTCGAGACGCTGAACCGCGCATCGCAGCGTGGAACCGAACCCAGTAGCACACGGCTTCCGGCAGCGCCCTATCCGTGAACGCCACCCGTCCTCTCCCTTCCTTTCTGCTGCTGATGAAACTACCCGCATCACAGCGTGGAGGCGGACGCAGCAGCGCCCCCGCCCCGCCCCTCCCCACCAGCAGCACTGCCTGCACCCACCGACAGGTGCGCCATCTGTGCCTGCGAGATGACGGCCGCGAGCGGCGGCTGCACCTCCTCCGTGGCCAGCAGGAACATCAGCTGCAGGTGCGGCCGCGCGCTGGCGTGCACGTGCCACCAGTAGTCGGCGGCGCCCGGCTCCGCCAGCAGGCACGACAGCAGCGTCAGCAGGGAGGCCTGCAGCCGGTGGCTGGCGGCGCGGGACACTGGCAGCGGCAGCGGGGGCTCGCAGTCCAGATACTGCAGCCAGGCGTCCTGGTACGGGAGGGGGAGGAAGAAGGGGAGCGGGAGGGGTGGGTGCCAAGGAAGGGGCGCGCAGGGGAGAAGGGTTGGAAAATGCAAGCTGTGCATGGGTTGCGGCCAGGGTCGTTGCAAAGGGGGCCAGTTTGCACGAGCGTGTGATGGCACGTAGCGGGTGGCCGGGGCGTTACAAGGGTGGTCGGGGTCCGAGGGACACGGCTACGAGAAGTACGGCAGCGGGGGCTTTGGCGACGGGTGCCCTCTGGGCTTTGGACAGACAGCAGGGAGGGGAGGCGTGGCGGGGGCTTCGGACGGACAGCAGGGAGGGGAGGCGTGGCGGGGGCTTCGGACGGACAGCAGGGAGGGGAGGCGTGGCGGGGGCGTGCGAGGCCCGCCAACGGGGCGCACCTTGGGCGTCGTGGGCACCACGACTGTGCTCTCGCTGGGCCGCCGCGCGCCCAGGCCGGGTATGAAGGAGGCGAAGATGGTATCGCTGGAGGAGGGCCGCCGCACGGGGTGCTCCGGCTGGGGGAGCTCGGGCAGCTCGGGCGCCGGCAGCAGCGCCGCCAGCAGCTTGAGCGCGCCCAGCCGCAGCAGCTCCTGCGCCGCGCCGTGGTGCTGGCGGGCCAGCTGCAGGAGCAGCGCCACCGTCAGGTCCTGCATGCGGGGGTGAGGTGGGGGCAGATTTGGCAGCGGAGTCGAGGGGGGTGGGGTGAGAAGAAGGGTATGATGAGCACGGCCTTGCACCCAGCAACATGCTCCCCATTCTCCGCAATCTTCTCTGTGCTCCCAACTCTGCTCTGTGCTCCTCATACCCAGAGTCGGGGACGTTTGGAACGTCCAGAGTGAGGGGGCCGCGGCCACGAGGCCAGGAGCAGCAACCATAAGCAAGCACACATGAGATCACGCCCTACATCACCGCATCCACACGGGGTCCGCCTCGAAGCCCTACACTTCAACACCATGCCCTCAGGAGCCACGACAACAGACGTACCTGGATGCGGTCGGGAGAGCTGGCCACTGGATGGCTCATGTCGAGCTGCGGGGGCGGCGGCGGTGGCGGAGGCTCCGGCGGCGCCGCCTCCTCGTCCTTGTCCGCCGCGTCGTGGGCGGGCGGCTGCGGGTCCACGGGCGTGGGCGGCGGCGGCGTGTGGGCCACCCCGGTGGAGGGCGAGAGAAGGTGGTTGAGCAGCTGGCACAGCAGGTCGCAGTCCAGCG
>LSYV01000024.1:280587-323528 GCA_001584585.1 Gonium pectorale | reverse complement strand
AGGCTGCTCACATATGGCAGGTTGGAGGCTGCTCAAAATATGCCGCATTATGAGCATGTACGGAAGGTACGTGCACTGTCACCGGCACGCTGCTCCGCCCCCCCTCCCACCTGAAGCCGCCATCAGGTACGACAGGCAGCTCAGGACCTCCTCCCGTACGGCGCCGTAAGGGCTGGTGCTGAGCAGCTCCGTCAGCGCCGCGACGGCGTCTGCCGCCGCAAAGGCCGCGGGGAAGGGCTCGCAGCGCACCAGTTTGCGTGCCAGGCGGACGCACATCAGCTGTGACAACATCGCAGCCGGGTGGGAGTGGGGGCGTCGGTCGGGGGCGGGCCCGGGTGTGGGGGCGGGGGCGGGAGAATGGGAGGAGCGGGATGTATACAAAGAAGGTGGCGAAGGGCCTATGCCCACCCCGAGCCCCAGGCCTGTTCGCTCCTCGGCCCTGCCCTCCAGCAGCAGCGCCCAGCACCCCTCTGGAAAGCTCACTCAACAAGGCGCCTCGCATGAAAGGGGAATCCCCGCCTGGCCCCCGGACGATCCAATGCTGCTGGAGTCCAGCCCATTACTTCCAACCCATATTTTTACGCCTCTACGAAGTGGGAATCCACTTTGAGAGCGGAGCGGCAGACCCGCCCTTCCCCGATCGGCGCCGGCGCCAAGGCCCGCCCTCCTCTCTTCCCTCCCCGTCAGCGCCGCGCCCGCCTCAGCTCCCACCGCAAAAGCGTGGCTCGCACCCCTACAAGCAGGACCGAACACCGAAGACGCAACGTACGCGGCGGTACGATCGGCAAATTACCTTACTTTCCCGCCTCCTGTCCGCCCAACCCGTCGCCCACCTGTATCCGACACGAGTTGTGTTTGAGCAGCGTGAGCAGCGGCGCCACGTCGCGGGCCGCCAGCCGCCCCAGCTCCGCCTCCGCCGCCGGGTTGCCGCAAGCCGCTACCGCCCCCAGCGCGTCAATCGCGGCGTCCAGGGCGAACTTGCTGGGGCCCTGGGGATCGGGCGGCAAAGAGACGGCCAATTAAGGGAGTTGGAGACCCGTAGGTTTGGCAAGAACGCACTGGCGGCCAGCAGCATTCTCCGTCAGCGATCAAGGGAAGGAAGCGAGTGACCCGGTGGCCTACACACCGCAGCCCGTTGTTCCTTTTCAACACCGCAGCCCGGGCGCGCTTCAGCCGCCCTGAACTCGCGACGCCCCTTCCCTTCGCTGACGCGCCGCGGGCCCACCAGCCCCACTCCCCGCTCATCAGTCGCCATCCTACAGCATAATCCCGGCCTCTCCGCAATCCGCCGAGTGCTCTTCGGGCCCGCTGACTGTCGCACCGCACCTGGTAACCATGACCCCTGGGGGACGCAGCAACCATGCCTCTGCGCCCCGCCGCAAGCCCCGCCCGCCCCCGCGCCACTAGCTGCCACCAGCTGCCACCAGCTGCGTTCCGTCAAACCTCACTGCCGGAGTGGCGCTTGCCCCGCATCCGCCGCAAGCCCGCATTGACAGGTGC
This sequence comes from Gonium pectorale, assembly GCA_001584585.1. Classification (NCBI taxonomy): domain Eukaryota; kingdom Viridiplantae; phylum Chlorophyta; class Chlorophyceae; order Chlamydomonadales; family Volvocaceae; genus Gonium; species Gonium pectorale. The sequence goes on along the minus strand of LSYV01000024.1, from coordinate 322,028 downwards.
GGTGGCAGCACCTCCCGACTCCTCGGTCGCCCCCAGTACGCAGCCTCCTCCCCACCGGCAGCACCGGGCGAGACTGGCATGCTGACGCCGGGGAACCCTCTCCGCTCAGTGTCCGACGGGTAGGGATACTTTACGCCGTAGGCTTCATAACGAGAATACCTCCCAACCCCCATATCGCCCAGCGGCATCCATCCCAAGCCCCGCTAGTAGGTACTATGGTAGCCTCAGCCCAATCCCCAGTCGCCCTCTGACGCAGGCTCCTTCCCACCGGCAGCGTGCTCTCTGGGTCCACGGGCTGCTGCTGCGCGTCCTTCTTGCCGCGGGCATCGCCCGCCTTGGAGCGCGCCGTGAGGGGCGCATCGCTGGATGGCTCCGCGGCGAGGGCCGCCAGGGCGGCCACGTACTCGGGGTGCACGGTGTGGTGGTACGACAGCACACCCCACAGCGCCTGCGGCCACGGCACGAACAGGCCGGACAGGGGAGAGCGGGGACGGGGCGGGGCGGGGCGGGGAGTCGTGTGGGTGCCCCTCCCGGGGGGCTGCTCCAGTGCCCTGGCAATCGGGGGGCAGTTCCGGGACACCAGGTGTGTGACCAAAGTCGTGTCACCCTCGTGGGCAGTGCCCACCTGAAGGCTGGTGGGGTGGTGGACGGCGTCAGCCATGGCCCCGCGGGCGTCGTGGTAGACCTTGCCCAGCAGCTTCATCGCCGCCGAGCTGAGCTGGCTGTCTCCATTGAAGGTGACATACGACACTGTGGCAGTTATAAGCTGCACGCCAACATCCACATCCTGGGGCTGCGTCCCGGCGAGGGGACAAGGGACGGGTCAGGCGGGATGCCACGCGGCATACTTGGTTTGGAGCCTGCGTGCCTGATGGAGGAGGCTTCCCACCTGAGGTATCTGCGACGGGTTCAGACCCAGGAGGTAATTGAAGGCCGGTGCCAAGAGCTGCGGGTCCTCTGGGTTCTGCAGCGTCGACAGCGCCCATGGGAAGTCCAGCCGGGCAGGAATGGCGGGCTGGTTTGCAGCTCCTTTAGGCGCCATGTTAATATGCTTTGCAACTATTACCAGGTCAAGAGCGTAAGTTCACTACATGAGCGACATGCGTGGGTCGCGGGCATAGGTTACAGTAGTATCGAAAGCTAGCTTGCAAGCTGGCGTATTGACATATGCTCGATGTTTAACTAAGTCGAAAATCCTTGGCCAGCGCTGGTTTCGGTTGGCTCCAGCACACGATCCAGCATACTGTCAAGACTGTACTGGCCCAATTCGCACATTCATTTCCTCTTGTGTTGGCTCTTTACCTAAGCTTCTAAAAGACCGAACTAGAGCGAGACTCGCACGCTTCTTCTCATTGCTCGATCTGCAGCTTTCCTGGTTCCATACAGCAATGCGGCCTTGTCCGATGGCGCAGCGGAAGCTGCCCTCGGGGCAAGCGCACGGGTGAGCGCCGCAACTCTTCGGCGAGTCCCCCGAGCTCTCGCAATTGTTGACGCTGGCGTTCGCATGTCATCAGGTGTAGAGTCCCTCTCGGGCTGCGAAGATCGGCCCGCGGAGCTCCACTAATTTGCCGCACGGCTGCCCCGACTTGGGCCGAGCCCACCGCGGCGGCCAGCAGCTCGCTGCCAGCGGAGCGAGAAGACCCCGATATGCTCCCGTCAACGTCGTTCTCGTCCGTCCCACCCTTTGTGCGCGAGTCGGAGCCGACCCGGACGCCCCCGAGCATCCGGGACTTGGGAACGCTGCGACCAGGGCCCGAGTGGTACCCGGCGTGGATGCAGTATCGGCGACGAGAAGACAACTACGTGTTCTGGCAGGACAAATTCGTACGGTGCTCCACGGACATTCCCTGTGAGCCTACGAGGGTGGGGTGGAGGGGTCAGCGAACCTGGGCAAACAAGGACAAGTTCGATGGCGGCCTGGAGCAGGCCCTGCGGTACCACCAGGGCTTATGGTGTGCGTGTTTGTCTCCGTTAGGTCTCACATCGGAGCTGGTTTGGGGTCCAAGCTGGTGCGGAGCGGGGGTGGGGCGGTGAGCGTCCCGAGACCCGTGTGACTGGGCGCCAGCCTCACAGGACCCTGCCTGGCCCTGTTCGGCATCAAATAACATGTGGGTTTTCTCGTCAACAACCCATACCTCAACCGGCAATCACACCGCTGGATCCAGTAAAGGGCATGTGGGTGTGACGGCTATGGGGGCCGTGAGCGGCTCGCCGGAGTCGTTTCGCTCTGCCAGTTGCGTCGACCACGCCACTGCAACGGTGGACGCGCACGACCACTTTCACAAGGCCACAGGCTGCGATCGTGCCCTGCTGCCCTCCCAGTCGCGCGCGTTCCTACGGGGTCACGACCACGCCGGTCCACCATACCCACTACCTCCACCTGCACACCCTGCCCCCAGCCCGCCGCCGGCGCCCGCACCGCCGCCAGCACAGGCCGCCACCCTGGCCTTCCGAGTCATGGCTAAGTCCGCTGCAGCTCATTGTGCCACTGTCGCCGTCACCGCTGACCCTTGCAGGGGCCGAGAAGCGGTGGACGGTGTTCTCCACATTCTGGTACCTCTTCATGCAGGCCAAGTTCTTTGCGGTGCCGCCCGCCATCCGATACGTGTGGTTCCTCACGTGGCGGGCCTTCATGTACAAGGTCTACGAGGCGCACAAGGCGCTGGTCCTCTGGCGTGAGTCCTTCCCTCCCGGATGCTGGCTGGGGCTCTCTGCACATTAAACGGCCTGCGCCAATCATGCAAGCCAAGCACATACTAGCAGGGGGCGGGCGCGGGCAAGTAGCCCGGCCGACAGCACGTGCGGCCCAGATTCGGACCCTCGGGCTGGGAAGCTGGATAGGATTGTAGGTGGTGGCCTCCACAACGGCCACACTGGCAGCTGAGCGGGGCTGGTTTCACCGCTTCAGGTACTTCCTTTGCCTGCGACTGGGGCTTGCCGACCTAACGACACAGCGGCTTATCGATGCTCGTCGCCCTGCTTCTGCCTCCTGCGTATCCTATCCGTACTACGCACCCCCACCCCCGCAGAGTGCAAGCTGGACGCGTACCTGGCGCGCATCGGCAGCTTCGGTGCAGTCACGACCTTCAGCAAGGAGATGGCGCTGCGGCGGCTGCACTGGAAGAACTCCCCGCTCGGGGAGGTGCTGTACATGATCAACGTGTACAAGGTACGGGGCGGTCGTGCCGTACGGGGGATGTCAAGGGGCTTGGTGTACAGCCCCATAAGATCCCCACACGAGCTCTGCGTTGCGGGCGTAGTGTTGAAAAGGATAACGCATACGACGAGCGTAGTGTGTACCTGCATTGGGCGGGAGGTGTCGGGGCATCCGGTGCCTTTGGAAGGAGCACGGGCTACACAGCTTTCCATGGTCGAGCCGGCCACGACGCTGAGCTGGACCTGATTCGGCGGCCGTTCGGCATTTGCGGTTTGGATCAGCTTTGCGCCACGGAAATCTTCGCGCAGCATCTCTGTCCTCATTGCAGCGTTTCATCTGTCCAGATTTGCACGGTTTACTTACTGGCCTGCCCTGCGCTCTGTGGGCAGTCCGGTATACGCCCGTGCAACACCCGACCTGGCTCGTTTACGCCAACACCGCTGAGCCCCTCATGGGACCTTGGCAAGCGGAGGTCCCAGACATGCCCCGTACCTACCATGCTAGCCCACCTGCGCACTGCATAGCGCCTAATTAGGCACTCTGCCACCTAGGCATGGAGCCATGGACGCGTAGAGCTGCTACACCCGGTGGTGACTCGCCTGCTCCTGTACCGGCCTCCTGCCCTGCAGACGGGGCGGATCCACCTACTTCCACCCGTCGCCGAGCCTATCCCGCGGCCTAGCTTCTTTTGGCTCTTTTAAGGCACGACGGCGCCGCGGCCGCCACCAACGCTCACGCTGGCTGTGACTGGAGCATGCGATTAGAGCTGCTGTCGGCGCACCGCGGGGTGCCAGCGGGCTCCTGCCTCGCCCGCACATCGGGTCAGGGATGCCGCGGATCACAGGCTCCCCCACAGCCTCCGCAGCGTGCTGCCGCTCCGGATGACAGCGGCGATTGGAGGCGGCTGGCGCAGGAGCCTTAGCCTCGCCAGGGAACAGGGAGCCAGCGCCAGTCGGCGCGTGCGCTGCTGAGCTGCTGGGCCCGGAGCAACATGGGCACAGGCCAGGAGCCAGGGCTGCCGCGGGATGCAGGCTGCGCTCGCTGAGCTGCGCGGGAGCGGGCGCATGGCTTTGGCCGCGCCGATCGAGCTGTTGCGCCCAACTCAGCTCTAGGACCCATTGGCCAGGGGCGGGCGATGGTGGGGCCCACGGCCTTCCGCCAGCAGCCATGGGCATGCCACCGGCGTAGTTTTTTGTGCGGCTGGCCGGTCCGCTCGGCGGGTCGCCAGGGTGCCGACAGGGGTTGACGGTTTCAGTGCAGGCGGCGGCACCGTGCGTGGGGCTTGCACTTGCGGCGAGGACCGAGGAGGGGTGCATCCGCATGCGAGGGGCTCAGGACCTTGCCGTGTCCCGTGCGCGAGGCCGCGCTGTGCGGTACAAAACGAGATTTTATGCGGACTCTGGACAGAGCTGCGGAGCTGCCTTGCTTGGCGCTGCGTGTGGAGGAAGTGCACGATTATGCGGTCTGTTGTTTCGGCTCAGGGTTCGTGCCGGGCGTCCTGCGGTTATGTAACATGTGAGTACGGCTCCAGTACCGCAATGCGGCCACAGCACAGACGGCCACCGGCATACAGCATGTACCTTGTACCGAAAGTTCCAGAACACGAAACGGATTTCATTGCAGACAAAGATCTGCTGCGCCCGCTCGGCTCCATACGGGGCTGGGCACGTGGGGGCAAGGGGCGCTGGATCTCGGTTACAGTAGTTGTACGAACGAGTGCCCGTAGACGGACCTCCCAGGCAGACAAAGATCAAATCGCTCATCTCCTGATGCAGTTGTGGCGCAAATGGGCTCGGACTTTTCCACTGCCACGGCCCTGGCCGTGTGGACTGACCAGCCAGTCTACTACACTGGAGACTTTGTCCATGGATATGTCTGTTTAAACGTGAAAGAGCCGTTTGACGCAAGGCAGGTGAACGTCGAGGTAAGACTTAAGGCGAGGCTCAAGCCGTCGCCGCCGGATCAGGGATGTCTGCGATATGTGCTGGGACCATTTAAATAATGTATTGCCTAATGAAATAACTCAAGATTGAGGGTATGCGTCCAGATTCCGAATGAGGCATCCAGCTCAGCGCTGTTGCGGTCCCCACATGACTCCCGTGCATCGCCCCGTGTTCAGGTCGTTGGCTTTGAGAGCGCGTCCTGGGACGAAGGCCCAGCCGTTCGAGAACACAGCATGGCGACAGGTCGACCGCTCAAGCAGCAGCAGGCGCATCAGTTGCGACGGACCTTCTTCCAGGTGCGCGGCTCGTCTCGGCAATTTATACTTCGCTCCTAGACGGCGGGGCGGCAGTGCAGCCGGCTGCTGCCTGGAAGGCAAACCGTCGTGTCACGGGCATCTGTGACGGCCTGCCGGGGGCTGGGGTTCCGACGCCTACAACGGTAACCGGCCCCGTGGGGTTGAGACGCGACACTGTCATCCAGCGGGCGGGAACACGCGTGTAACGGCGTAAGATGGTGAGGCGTCAGGCGGCGTGTGGTTAATTCCGCCGCAGGAAAGGAGCTGCCCTTGCCATCGGCGCGTCATCTTCCCTCAGCTTTGCTTCGCCGTTATGTCCATCCCAACTTTGTGCCCCCAAATGTGTGTTCCCTTGCGCAGATCAGCACCCCCCTGCACCTGTGGGACGACAACGATGCCCGCGTCGAACCGGGGCAATACCAGTTCCCCTTCCGGCTCTCGCTGCCCGTCAATCTGCCCAGCAGCCTCCGCTACAAGGAGAAGCATGCCAGCTACAACAACACGGCCTATCAGAACATCAAGTGAGGCGAGCCTAGGGCAAGCAGTGCCGCCGGGTGGTGGCTGAGGGCTTTGGGCTGGTGCAGCGCGCCGTAAGTGGCGCCAATGTTCAAAGCGAGAGCAGGCCAGCTCGCAGCGGTTGTGAGTAGAAGGCAGAGTAGCGGGCGAGGCCATGAGTGTCTTACTTTTGACCAGCGAGTTTACGCTGGTGCATTTTTGACGCTCGCGTGTCCTCGTCACTCGCTTACTCGGTGCCCCTACAGGGCTGCTGTGGAGTTCAAGGTACGAGCGGAGGTGGTCCGTGGGTCGGGCCCGGGCACGGCCGCCTCCAACCTGGACACTACCGCCAACCTGGTGGTCCGGCAGCGGCCGTCGGCGCCGCCCGGGCCCCTCAGCTCCGAGACTATCACAACCATCAACCGCTGCTGCTGCGCGGCGCCCGGCCGCATCATGCTGCGGCTCACGGCTGCGCAGGACACGGTGGCCGCGGGCGAGGCGGTGGAGGTGACGCTCGAGGTGGGTGGCGTGGAGGGAGGGAGGGAAACCAACGCATCGCAACGCCGCTGGTCCCTTCGCTGGGGGCTCTCGGCCCACGCTGCGTGCTGGGCACACTGTATCCCCGCGAGGCGAGGCGAGGCGAGGCGGTGGGTCTGATCGTGCCCTGGCGGCGGGCGTGGCGAAGGGGTAGGTTAGGCTTTGCAGCGCCGCGGTCTCGCTCCCGCACCAAGCGCGAGACCGCATGTGCGTCCGGGCCAGTTCCGCGTCAGTGATGCTGGACGAGGATGCAAGGTCTCGGGCAGCGGTGCGCATCGGTGCAGTGGCGCAGTACCGAGTTGCCAAGGGTCGAGGCGTGCAGGTGCCTGCAATCACGGTCCCGTCGGCCTCCCACCTTCCCGTAAGACGAAAATGCGCTCCAACCCCAGCCGAAATCCAACCTGGGGTGCTGTGGCCACACATCCCTCTGTACCTCTCTCCCACCTGCCGCTCCCTCTCTGCCCAGGCGGAGAACCGCACCGACATGGAGTTCACGGACGTTACACTTGCTCTGGAGCGGGAGCTCTCCGTGAGCGCGGGCGAGGGGCTGTTCCAGGCGCGCAGCGTGGTGGCCAGCAGCAAGGGCCCAGGTGCGCCACCACCACCAACAACACCAACACCAACACCAACATTGCTGCTGTGCATGCGTGTCGTGCGCTGGGGCGCGCATAGGAGCGTGCATGGAACGCGGGAGCGTTCCATGGGTGAAGGGGAAGAGACAGAGAGCGGCCGCGGCAGCGCCTGAATGACTTCAAGCTGGATCCGGGGCCTCGGCCGGGCCGTACCGTCTGCCCCCGCCAAGCCTGCGGCTCCCGCCTGGCATTCATCGGCGTGAGGCCCTGGAGTACTATTCCGCAGGGGCCCGCTGCAGCAAGTCCTGACTGATCCTGGCCCCCCGCTTTCCCCGCTATCGCCGCAGGGCTGATGCAGGGCGCCAGCTACCTGTGCGACAACGCACTGCGGCTGTCCTTGCCGCTGCCCGCCGGCCTCACGCCCACCTGCCTCTCGTCCGCCGTGCGCTGCTCCTACCGCCTGACGGTGCAGCTCGGCGCGGCGGCGGTCTTCAACAGCCCGCGCCTCAGCGTTCCGCTCACCGTGCACGCGGCGGCGCCGCCGCACGTGGCGTACGGCACATCGCCGCCGGAGTACTGGAAGCCCAAGGTGAGGGAGGGCCCCAACGTTCCAGCCGGGCCCCATGTTGTCTGCCACGCCTCTCAAAGCACTGCAGTGCCTTGCGGGGAACTGCAAGTAATATTGGTTGGCCTCAACCTGACGGGTGCGGCGTTTTGAAGCTCCGAGCCAGCGTGGCGCATGGAATGGTGGATGCGGAGATTGCAAGACGCTCTGCGGCAGGCCCCAGCTAGGTGTTTGAGAACTAGCTGAAGAACATCGCCCATAGTCCATACTCAATCTTGTGTTGTTGAGTTGACTTCGGCCCGGCTGGCCCGCGCTGTGCCTCCGCCGTCAGGTGGTGACCACGCCAGTGGAGATCACGCTGCCCGAACCCCCCATGCTTCCGCCCAAGCTCGAGGTTATGACCAACCCGACGTACGGCGAGCGGCCCACCTGAGCGCGTGGTTACGTACATGGGCGTTGCGGCAGGTTGCAGGTGGAGCGGTAATGCCCCGAGAAGCCATAAGTCGTACGCGCCAGGCGTCTAGTTGCTTAACAAGTTGCACTGCAGTGCGAAGCATTGTCTGTCGTGATCATCGTGATAATATGTGCAGCTCGGTGCCTGTATCATCACACGGGCACCGCCACATACTATTCTTTTGTTTTCTTTGCTCTTTGGGTTTGGGGCAGTTGCCACGGCACGACTGGAAGGGAAGTGGCTTGTGTTTCCTCTCCATCGCGGAATGCCGTTGGTGCGGGTCCCCCTTGATGTTCCGGATGCTTTAAGGGAGCGATATGGATTAGTGATACGGCGTGTGCTTGCACACCGGATCATAATAACCAGATGAAACTACACGGCATGGGACACGTGGAGCGTAGGCTGTTCCCCGTCGCGTGCTTTGTGTCAGACACCCTGACGCTTTCGGTGTCCTGCGTCACCGCTGCCATGCATCCATGTTTCTGCGCTGGCGCTGGGGCCGTCGTCCAGGGCGCCTTGCAATGGTGACCGCCTTCATTTGGTTACCGAGTTATGTGCGTTACCGAGTTATGTGCACGTTGTCTGCATCGAGCTTCGAGAGCTGCACAGCTAGGCGGACTGTGAGGGAGGCGAAAGATGATTACGGGTTGCAGGAGGGTCGGGGACACCACGCCGGCATTGCAGTGAGAGCCACCCCTGCCCCGCGCGTGCGTACCCCTCCCTGCAAGGGATGGTTTTGCACTACACGACCAACATGACATAAGCGTCTTCATGCCTTCCACAACAATTATAGCTGGAGCATTTTTGCAGGTTTCATGCCGCCGCCGGGGCAGGCAGCGCCCCTTCATCTCAGGCCCTGGCTCCGCGGCTATCGCCGAGCGTGCCAGGGGCACATTAATGGTTATTCAGAATTGCGTGATACATGTTGAACTATCGATGCGTGTCGCTTGGCCTTAGATTGGTGGCTTGGTCAGACCCGGCAGACCTGGTAGACCGGGGGTGGGAGAGTGGTGGAGGGCCTGCCCATGTTTAACATTACCCGTCATTCTATTCAAGCTTAATCACTTGTTTAGCAGGCGTTCTAGTGGCGGCAGGGGACGTGACGCAATGTACTGGGCAAAACAGTTGTGTAAAGCCACCCGCTTCACAAACCCACTAACTTCTTACAGACCTGCACCTCACTGAACAACGGCTGGACCACGGTCCTTGCGAGGACAACATAGCAGGGTCTTTGCGCAGCGCATGAGGAGTCGACTGACACACCGCGAGTTTCGTCTTTAGGCGACGGTCGGGCCCCACAGAAGGCTACCATGCCCGTCTCGGTCAGCGCCTGCTGGTTCGGGCCGATCGCATGTGCCTGCACTTGCGGAAGCATGGTGGGTCGCCGGGTGGGGCCCTGTTCGCATACATCGCCACCAGGAATTTGTGGTACAATACGCAACGGCAAATGAAGAGCGGCGCCTGGTTGTTCTGCTCTTGACGGCGATGTGTGTAGCACTTGGTCCGGCGACACGGTGACCCATGGGTCGTTCGGCCGATCGGCCGCGCGTGCGGGAGAACCAGGAGCTCGTGTCATAGCAATGGTGCATTGCGAACTAGAGGCTGTAAGTTGCCTTCATTTCTGCAGGATACACCTCAGCGCGCTCCTCATTTGTGCCCGTCGACATGGGCGCAGTCCGCCCGCGCCACGAGCATGCCTGTGCCGCTTGGCGGCCCCCAACCCGGCCCCGCAGCTGCAAGACCCGCGGCCCTACCTAGACGACTTCCAGGTGGTGGCGGAGACGGCACGGGCCGCGGCGCATCAGGTGTCCACCGCGGCCCCCAGCGTGGCGCATGGCGCCGTCCGCGCCACACACGTTGGCGCCAAGGCCGCCAAGCGGACCAAGTGGCTGTGGCGGCCGGCGCTGTGGGTGATGAAGCCGCTGCGGCACGCGGCGGCGCGGAGGCTGCTGGGTGAGCAGGTGAGTGGGGCCTCCGGGGGCTCCGGGATGTGGAAAGGGCCAGGCGCATTCGGTGTTCTTAAAGACTCGAGGAATACAACGGAGGAGCTCCGCCGCACATTGCTGTTGGGAAAGCTGTTGGGACTGGAGCTTCGACAACGAAGATGGTGGGGCTAGCGCTGTCGCTTGAGTCTGCATAGTGCGTGGGTAACGGGCGATATGAAATCTGCAATCCTGCGCTCCCAACACCACTGCCCCACTCTCGCATGTCAAACATGCCACGCGCAGGCGCCCGCCGGCGTGTCTGACGCAGCGAGCACCACCACCGCCACCAGCGCCGGCGGCGGTGGCCTGGGAGGCAGCCCCGTGCTGGTGGCTGCGGAGGGCCTGGTGCAGGCGGTGCAGCCGCTGCTCTCCACCCCCCATACCTCAGATACCGGCTCCTCGCGGGGTGGCGAGGAGCCCCGCAACCGCCGCGGATATCGCAGCGACCCGGACGAGCCCAGCGCGGACGCTCGGGCTCACCGCAAGGCGGCGGCGGCCGCTCCCGCTGGCGCCGCTGAGGCCGGCGGCGGCGGCGGTAGCGGTGGGATTGGGACCTTCGTCAGTGGCAGTGTGGGCAGCGCGCTTGGTGGCGCCGGAGCAGTGCTGAGCGGCGCGAGGAAGGGCGTGGAGGCGGGGGTGCACGCGGGTGTGCAGGCGGGCAAGGAGATCGGGCACCACCTGAGGCCCCGGTCAGTGGAGCCTCACAGCGCGGGAGCTGATATGGAGCAGGGAGCTGCCCACGCCGCGCGCGCCGGCAGCGCAGGGGCGCAGGCGGCCCGCGGGTCTGTGTTCGAGGGGCTGAAGCGTGACGTCCAGTCGGTGGTCGGGGCGATCGATGAGCGCATGGGCGCCCTCCAGTGAAAGCATTCAGCATGCGTGAATGGCGTGCGCCCTCACAACCGCAGACGCACGGATGCCGCGTCACTGGTGCGCATGCCGACATGCGCCATGGTTGCAAGGATGCTAATGCAAGCCGTTGGACCTCTGCCCAGGAAAGGGACGTGGACGTTGACCTGCTTCGTCTGCTGCGCTGTTTGAATGACAAAAGGAAGAGTGTTGTCGGTTCATGGGCCTTTTAATGCTCTGTCCGATTAAATTTGCACAGTATCCTGCTCCCCCAAACCTATCCTCCTTCTATAGCCACTGTCAAAGGATGCACGGACCGTATGAGTCGGGCGTACCACGTCCAGCCCCCCTAAATCTCCGACAATAGGCGGTGCACACATACTGCCATACATACGGTATTAACGGTAACGCAGCGCACGAAAACTCGTCACACGCATGAATACGGTTACGTTAACCACACTGTGAGTCATTTCACTGAAACAATCAGCAGTTGTATGCACATCAGAATACGGCCAGCTCATGCCAGCGGCACACCACCACTGTACAGCAGGCCATGTCAGAAATGTAGCGGTCCAAGCGGTACCAACAAAACACAATCACGAGCCCTTTCGAGCCTCCCATGTATGCATTGTTATGTACAGCGCGCCTCTATCTTCCAATAACCGCAACCAACCCACGCTTCTCGCGCTGACACCCGGCCGCCCGCCGCCCGCCGGTCGTGCGCTACCCATCCATGCTTCCTCGCCCACGCCCTCCATATCCAGCCCCTCACGTGGCCAGCGCCAGCAGCAGGGCCGTTCCACGCATGATCCAGTGGTCGGGGTCTGCGGTTCCGGAGCGCAGGTCGACGTTGATCATGAAGGACGGCCGCTCGCGCGTGCCCGTGCGCACGGGGTACAGGTAGAGCGGGCAGCTGTAGATGCCCTTGGCGGTGCGCTTCTTGTTCTCCACGGGCCGGAACAGCAGGATGGGCATCGGCACGATGAGCTCCATGGGGTTGGGCTCGCACAGGCAGCCGTTCTCGAAGTCCCAGCCGGCGCCTGCGAGGGCGACGGAGGGATGGGGGGCAGGGGGAATGGGGGACATGTAAGCCGTATGCTAGAAGCCGGCTGCCTTTCCGGCTGCCTGCACGGTTTATGAACCTCTTTGCCAATGAACAAACCTCTATACGAATGGTAGCGAAGCCCGCTCCGCCGCTCTCACTCACCCTCCAGGAAGAGCCCCTTGATGTAGACGCCCTCCTTCGGCGGCGCCGTGATCTCCCGCTCGTCCAGGTTGATGACGCTGAACTCGAACGACAGCGTGTCGATGGGCACGCTGCTCTTGCGCGCCGTAGTCTGCAGCACGGCCGTGAGGAAGCCGGTGGGGTAGGTGAAGCCCGACAGCCAGTACACGCGCGGGTAGCCCTCCTCCACCCAGGCAGCCAGCTGCTCGATGCGCTGCAGCAGATCGCGCGTCCAGGGGCCCAGCGGCTTGAGCGAGGGGTAGGTCTTGAGCCACGCGGCGGGCACCTTGGCGGCGTAGAGCGACTCGAACACCAAGTCCAGGTCGGCCGACATGACCACCAGGCCCTTGATGCCGCGCTGCAGCTCGACGCACGAGCGGCGCACCGACACCAGCAGCGAGTTGTAGCGCTCAACCTCCTGAGGGGGGCGAGGCAGGGTCGAGGAGGTTGAGGATGCGTAAATAGGTGACATTTGTGTAAGAGAGGACACGCACCAGCGGTCGGTGTTCTGAAAGCGGAGACTCTGCCTGCCAGCGGCCGGCCAAAGCGGGGCTGAGTCACTCTGGCGCCAGTCCCCCGTCGTCTATTCCACCGATACCGCCAATCCAGCCCGCGCACCTGGAACAGCACCACGTGCAGCGCCGACGGGTCGTCCGACTTGGACTTCATGACCTCCTCCAGGTTGAACGGCTGCGGTACCTGGTCCAGCAGGTCGCTCGCGATGGCCATCACCACGTCCTCACGCCGGCCGCCCGCGCCGCCGCCGCCGCCCGCGCCGCCCTCGGTGCGCGGCTGCAGGCTGAGCAGGCTCTCCAGCAGCACCTTGCTGTCCTCGATCAGGTAGCTGATCTCGGCGTTCGGGTGCTGGCCGAAGGCCTCGGGCCGGTCTCCGGCCGGCAGCGTGAGGATGTAGTCGCGGAAGGACGCCAGCGGGCCGTTCTCGGGCACGTAGTACGTGGGCAGCGGGGACAGCAGGTAGCCGGGCACCACCAACGCGTCCTCGCAGTAGAACTTGTTCAGGTAGGAGGACAGCACACGCCGGTCCAGCTCGTCCGTCACACGGCCGCCGTAGTTGGCCTCTGCGCGGGGGGTTGGGGTAGGGCGCAGCAGCAACCGTCCACGTTAAGAGGGCATGGTGAGACGGCTTAAAAGGTCCCACCAGAGCCCAAGCTTCATTGCGCTTCTGGCTGCAGAGCGTCCAGCGGACGAGTGACAAGGTTTGGAGGCGCACAGAAAGCAGCAATTCCCTCGCCCCACACACCCGCAATGAGGTACTTGAGCGCGTCCCACGGTGTCTGGTCGTAGGAGTCCAGGTAGCTCTTGAGCAGGTCGTCGCTGACGGAGAAGTCGGTGTCGTTGAAATCGTACGGGATGTTGAACCCGAGCGTGCGGAACTTGCGCCGCTCCAGCAGCACGCTGTGGAAGTACGACAGCGCAAACAACAGCTTCTGGTACTTGAGCTGCGCCTTGCACTGCGCGTAGCTGGCCTCCGAGATGCTGTTGTACAGGCGCAGCAGGTTGGCGCGCAGGCCCTTGGGCGGCTCGGTGGTCATCTTGAGGCCGCGCTGCAGGATAGCGATGGGGAAGGCCGGCGAGGGGTTGGACGACAGCCACAGCCGGAAGTCGGGGTGAGGCGACTTGGTCTCGAAGCTCTCGATGATTTTGTCCAGCGTGGGCAGCCACGAGGTCATGAGGTGGCAGTTGGCCAGGAACACCCAGTGGCCCTCGCGCAGGCCGTCCTCGATCAGCCGGGTGGCAGTGGGCGCCTGGCCCTGGCCCAGAGCGACCGTAAAGAACCTGGCGGCGCATGGACGGGATGGCAGGAAGGGAGGACGGGGCCCAGCGGGTCTTGGTTTCCGATGGCATTGACAGAAAAGGCAACGACTCAACGCCGAATGCAGCATGCATGTGAGCTGCACCATGTGGGCCTCCCGCGCATCCACGAGTCGTTCCCAACACGCCGCTGACGCTCGCCCAGCGTCCCACACGCGGAATCCATCCCCACGCTTCCGCACCTGCTGGCCATGTTCTTCTCCGCCGCCAGCTTGCGCAGGTTGTCCGTGGGGTCCACTCCCGCGCTCAGAACGAAGACCAGCGGCGCCGTGGCGGTCGAGTCCTTGAGTGTCTCGCCCAGGTCCAGCACGGGTGGCTCCACATACTTGCGGCCCAGCGCGTTGGACACGTAGCTGCTGGCCGCGAAAATGACGCGGTCGGGGCGCAGGCAGCGCACAAGGATGAGTCGCTGCAGCTCGTTGCACTTGGACTCCCACTCGGCGGGCAGCTCGGACGCCTCCGGCTCGCCGCGACGGTACCACAACTCCCACTCGCCCAGGCCCGACTCGAACGAAGACACAATGCCCTACGACGAGATGGGTACGTTGGCGTGTTAGCATGGGGGTGGTCGGGAACAAGAAGGTCGAGAAACAGTTGGCGCAGGCAAGCCATCAACCCAAACCGCCATGGGCAGCAACTGTTCACGCCCGGCACGGCACCTGCCCTCACCTTGAAGTTCGGCAGCGCATCCAGCTCCGTGATGTTGTCCCACGCCTCCTCGCTGATCCACTCGGGCGCCGGGTTGGTGGCCTGTTGCGAGCGGTCCAGCACGGTGCCGCCACGCAGGAAGAACTGCCACTCCTCGACGTTGACCTGGTTGGCGGTCTGCAAGATGCGCACGCACATCTGAAGCGACAGCAGCAACTTGTGGCGCTCAAACAGGCCGCGCGCAGTGTACTTGTACACGGCGTAGGTGTGGAAGTCGTTGAGCGCCTTGATGCGCTCGCCCAGGTTCTCGTTGCGCGGGGAGTTGCGAATGGACATCAGGAAGAGGTCATTGTAGGCGTCCAGCGAGAACTGGTACATGGGGTCGACGGTGGACAGGTCGTTGAGCACAAAGTACAGCACGCTGGCGCGCACGGAGCAGGGGCGGTACTGCTGGCTGGCAGCCTCGATCTTCTTCTGCGTCTCCTCCGCCACCAGCAGGCTGGCGTTGACCTCCTCCCACGTGGTCTTTGACTGGTCCAGCGTGTTGATGAGCGTCACGTTGTCCAGCAGCGAGCCCGTGGCGGTCGACAGCAGGTGCAGGATGGTGTCCTCGAGCTCCGCCTGCGTGCGCTTGCCGGCAGCCACCTTGACCACCTGTTGGGAACGGGGGCATCCAAGGGCACGGGGATGGTCGTTGCGAGCCCGAAAGATGAGAAGAGTTCCACGAGTACAGCTGAGCGGATGTCATTGCAGGGCGCAGAGTTGGTCAACTCGCAAGGGCAGCCACTGCAGCGGCATCCGCCGCGGATCTTGAGCCAGGACTGCACGGAATATCACAGTGCAAAGTGGTGCTCACCAGGTCGTTCTTCTGCTTGTCGAGGTCGGGCCGCTCGTTCTTGACGACGGTGGCCAGCAGCTGTGCCTCCAGGCCCTGCTCCTTGACGGCAAAGTTGACGATCATGACCTTGGTGGAGATCTCGGGCGTGTAGAGCGGGTTGGCCAGCTTGGTGGTCAGGTAGAGCCGGAACTCGAAGTTGTAGTCAATCTGCGGGCGGAGGGAGGCAAAGACACCGTCCATTACCAACAGTTCGCATACACCTCCACACTCTGCAGTGACGCAGGCCCCAATCCGCAACGTATGACAAGTTATCTGCCCACCCGGAGTCCGCAGGCCAGGCTGCCCTCCGCACCTCCTTGTCCCCGAGCTTGATTAGCGTCTGATTGCCCCGCTTGATGAAGGCCTTCGCCAGCACGGGCTCCAGGATGGGGTCAATCTCCTGCAGGACGTCCTGCAGCAGCACCGGCTGCCCGAACTGTACGGCGTTCTCCACCTGGCGGGCCAGGTCCGACATCTGCAGGTTGAGCACCTTGAGCCGCCCGCTGCGGCCCTCCATGTTCTTGATCCACTTGTTGGCTTGGCCCTGAGAAGCACACCAGGTAAACATGCGGTAAGCATCATCTCATCGTGGTTGGGAGGGTCAATGCACATGCCGCTCTGCATCCCATTCCCACTCCTGCCTTTCGGCAGCTGCGCGTACCTGAGGGTCAATCATCAGTGGCCAGCGGCGACCACGGGTGACCATGACACCGTTCTCTGTGGAGAACGAATCCGAGGGCAGGCCCTGGATGTTCCAGTCGCGGACCAGCGCGGGGTTGGCCAGGAACAGCGCGAAGTCGAAGTGCTCCGAGGCGGGGATGCTCAGCGCCTTGACCTGTGGATTCGCAGCAGGAGCAGGGGAGACAAATGTTCGCGGCCACTAAGACTTGACATGTCCATAACAAGGGAAGGCAAGTAATGCAGCAACTTAAGGCAAGGTACGAGCCGCGCCAGCACTGAGTGGTAGAGGCAACAATACTTGCATTCACAAAGCAAAACACAGCCAGCTGCTCGGGGCGCTAGTACCCTGCCCTACGCCAGTACCGGTACGCACCTGTGGCAGCCACGTGTGCTTGACCAGCTCGTCACGGTACTCGGACGGGAAGGGACCGGCGTAGCTCATGAAGGCCGCCGCCATCACCACATCGCCCGGCAGGTACGACATATTCTGCTCGTACTCCGCGATAGTGGCCTCCCACCGAGTGCGCTCGCCTGTCGGCCGGGCGCATCACACTTATGCTTGATTTTGCAAGCTGCATCGGCATAGTTCTGTGGCATGGACACTTCAGCAGTCATCGAGCCTATTCGTATTGGCACCGTACTCACCCGCCAGGCCCGTCACGAGCTTCTCGGCGCGCTCCAGCTTGCCCTCCAGGTCTGCCAGCTCCTCCTCCAGGGCCTGCTTACGGCTGATGGACTCATCGTACCTGCACGCCAAAGCAGCCGCACGCAATAGCAGACGTCCATCCATCCATAAGTGTTGAGCCTCAATATCGGCATAGCAGACCCCGCAGGATTCGGCTCGCTGCCAGGACAAGGAACGCCGCCGAAACACGACATGCACACCGTACCTGTTCTTGAGCGCCTGCACCTTCGCGAGCACCACAGCCAGCTGCTCCTGCGCCAGCGCCAGCGCCGCCTGCTTCTTGGAGAGGTTGTCCTGCGCGGCCTTCAGCTTTGCGCGCTTGGGCGCCACGTCCTTGGCCACGTAGCCGTACGTTTCCATGGCGTGCACCCACTTGCACATACCGCTGGCGGCCGCGGACACCTTGTTGACGTTGTCGCCCGTGAACTCCGGGCTGGCCGTGAATTTACCGATCTGGGGCGCATTGTGAGCGGGGAGTCGATCATTGCCTCTGTCCGTAACTATGGAAAGGCGCAGCGAGGCGTTGTCTCATAAGGGTCGCTACATGCCGTGAGCACCGCATGACAAGGCGCCGCAGATGCGGTATGCAAATGGCTGAGTGACTGCATGGGCCAAAGGCCAAAGGCTTCTGGTCTGGAGCGCACCTTCTTGAGGAGGGAGTCGTCCAGCTTGTCCTTGTCGAACTCCTTGAGGCTCTGCATGAAGTTGTTGTCCGCCAGGCGCTTCTTGGCCTCATCCCAGTTGGGCGGGCGGCGCAGCACTGCGCGGGAAGGGAGAGAGGGAACAAGGGCCTGGGTAAACGCTGGGTGGTCTTCTGAGCCGGAGGGCACCGAGCGCGTCCGAAGCACCCCTGCAATGCGTACGCTCTCCCATGCGCGCCCCGCAGCCCACCTGTGAGCACCGCGTTGAGGGTGAACTCCACCAGCTGCGGCGGCTTGGCGTACGCCTTGAGCTCCGACATGTCCTTCTTGGTGAGCACGTCCAGCGCTGCCTCCGCCTCGCGCAGCGCCGGCAGCGCCTTGTCCAGCTCGACCTGCACCTGCGCCGCGATGGCGTTGGCCTCCTCCGCTTCCTTGCCAATCTTCTGTGCCTCGGCGTTGACCTGCGGGGAGGAATTCCAGGGCGCTTGGTTAGCGGCTCAATGCAGGCTCCCGCGCGAAGTCGGCCCACATCAATAATTTTGGTCTTGATAGGACCATCGAGATGCTCCGCCCTGACCCAACCGTACCTGCTTTTCCTGTTCATCCGCCACACGCTTGTCCTGCACGATCTCTACCAGCAGCTCCTCGCAGTCGGCCTTGGCCTGAGCCACCACCACCTTCTTCTCCTCCGCCACCTTCTTCATAGCCGCCACCTGCACCGCCGTCTCGTCTAGCTTGTACAGGCCGCCCTGCAGCTTGGCGGCCTTCTCGCCCAAGTCGCGGCGCTTCTCCGCCAGCAGGTCTTTGTAGCCGCGCACCGTCTCCAGGTAGTTGGTGGGCGTCACATAGTTGCGGCGCTTAAGAGCGGCGTACATCTTGGCGCTGGTCGTCTCCACGGACTGGTGCGCCGTGACGAAGACCTGCGTTCAGGATAGGAAACAAGGAGGCCGAGGTGTCACGCAAACATCCCGCAGAGGCATTTAAGGCGCAAGGGACTGTCATCAAGCCGACGGTCGCTTGAAGGCATCCTGGAAAACCCGCATGGGAGATGCGTACCGTGGAAGACTGGGTGCCTCACCTTGCACACTGCGGTCTTGACATCTGCGCTCCCCAGGTCAACCTCCGCGAGTTGCTTTTGCGCCACCTCGAACAGCGCGTCCGCAGGCCACTCCGTGAACCAGTCAATCGTGGTGCAGTTCACCAGGCCGGGGAACATGCGACAGCGCTCGCGGAAGGCCTCGCCCACGGGGCTGAGGCACAGCACCACGTGCAGGTTGGTGCGCACACGCTCCAGGAAGAAGGAGTACAGGGCTTCCGAGGTCTCGCCAGCGCCCGCTGCCTTGGCCGTAGGGCGCAGCTCGTCCAAAACGCCCGACAGCTCATCCTGCGGGTTGCACCGAAATGAATGTCAGGTTGCATGCCACATGTGTGGGACGTGCCGTCGTTACTTGAGACGCGCACGTGAAATGCGAGGCATACGAAACAGCCATGCCGAAGGTAGTACAGGTATCTCATCTCATCCCATCCCACTTTGCGTACGGCATCCATAACCCACCTTGGGGAAGAGGTTGGGCACCTCGCCGCTGGTCAGGATGTTGTTCACGTCCTCCAGGAACGTCTCAAATACGATCTGGGTCTCATCGAACAGGAAGACCGTGGGCTTGTTGGCACAGCCCGCTTGGCGATACAGGCCCTTGAGGTCCTCACGGAATTCCGTCTGCGTGGCAGCACCACACACACGTTGCACTTAGGCGTCGCTAACAGCAATGGCCTAATTCATGCGGCTTCGGCAGCGGAAGGTTGGATACTTGTTGCCAGGGCAGGGACGGGGCGGCCATAATGCTCGTACCGACCTGGCGATAGTTCTTGGTGATCTCAATGGTGAAGCACTTGAGCTCGGCCACGAACGATGCCAGGCGGGCCAGGCTCTTGCGGCCGCTGCCACCCACGCCCACCAGCAGTGCATTGCCACGCGGCTGGCCGAGGATGCGGTGGATGCGGCAAACGTGGTGCAGAGCATCGCGGAACAGCACCAGGTCCATAGCGCTGTGGCCCGGCTCTAGGGCGTAGTCCTGCGGCGATGGACGTGACGAGGCAATCAATGGTCGGTTTTCAGGATGATCCTTTGCTGGGTAGGTATCGACCAGAGATTAGCAGCAAGAATGCGGCACGTTGGACTACTCAGAAGCGAGCGGCCCCTGCGTAGGATGGCATGGAGCAAGCCGAGGTTGCTGACCGGGCCAGTAGTCCAGGCCTTACCTCCAGCCGCTCTGTCAGCAGGTCCTTGAGGCCGACGATATCGCGGACCGGCTCGTACACGGGGATGTCCACATTCTGCGGGAAGATGCACAGCAGCAACGGGCTGGTATACAGGGTAGGGATCGCTCTATGCCGTGCAAGGCGCTCTTCGTTGGAAAAAGCGACGTCAGAAGACAGCAAGCTGCCCATGCACAAGAAGTTTCTAACGGCAGCACCTTGCGGCACCACCCTCGAGGGCACGTGGTGCGAGCACGCACCTGCCGCATGAAGGTGACGAATGGCGGCACTGCCTCGCCGTACGCCTCGAACAGGGCAGTGAACGCGGTGCTGAACGTAGTGCCCAGCCTCTCGTCCAGCTGGCGCACCAGCCACTCCTTGTCAGCGTGGTCCCACATGCGGTCCGAGATGATGCGCATGCACTCGTGGCACCACAGCTGCAGCACCTCCTCCTTGCTGTTGTAGAACGCCTTGGTCGCCTGAAAATGCAAGGGCCGTGTGCATGGCCAGGAGTCACGACACGAATGGGCGTCAAGGCCAATAACCGGGATAGTCTGGCCACGGCGCGCGGCCGAGGCGGCGCCATTGGGTGACGTATGTGCCACCAGCGCTACACGCAGGTACCGTAGTGGTGGGCTTGCAACCGGACAAGCGTGCGATACACATAGCATGACGCTAACCCGCCAGACGGCCCAAGCACCTGCATCATGCCCTGGATAATCTTGGCTAGGTCACGCGTGTTGAACAGATAGTGGCTCTTGGAGGGGGTGGGCAGCAGCTCCTTGGAGACCGCGCGGTAGATGGAGATGGTGGCCAGCGTGATTGGCTCCGACAGAGGCTTGACCTCGTCATCGAAGTCCACCAGCTTGGCATTCAGGATGGTGCCGAAGATACGCTTGAGCTGGTGGTCGTTGGGCGCCGTCACGTTGAGCGTGGCGAAGCAGGCCTGGATGCGCTGGCTGAACGCGTTGCGGCCGCCTGCGATTGTATGCGACATGGCAACGCAGCCGAGACGTCAGCAGTAGAAACTAAACGCTGGCTTTGCCTTTGGCTGCAGGGCACCCAATCGGCTGTCATGGCCAAGCCCGCAGGCTGTGGGGATCCATGTGCTCACCTCCCGGGGGCGCCATGGCCGCCAGCAGCTGCATGTCCTTGATGTGCTTAACCTCGCACTTGAGCCGGTCGTACCTGGGCACGGGGACATGGGTGCGTATGGCATTGGCATTGTGCAGGACTCGCGTTGCCGGCAGGACCGCAACATGCAGGAATATGCATCCGCATGGTTGACATGGTCGAATGTACGCGGCCCCTCCGGGGTTGGTTGCGGAAAAACAGAGAGGAAGGGAGGGAAGGAATGTGAGGCAGCAGGGTCCAATGCATTCACCACAGGGGAGCTCAACATGGGCTGATCTCGCGTGCATCTCTTATAATTCAGTTGTAACAGACTGCATGCCGCACCAGAAGCCGTTGTCCACCCAGAGCTTCAGAAGCTCCAGCGGCGGAATGAAGCCGAACTTGGACTTAGCGGGCATGTTGAGGTCGTCGATGAAGCACACCAGGCGCTTGCCGCCGGCGGGCGCGAACACGCCCTTGGTACGCTTCTCCAGCTTGCCCTCGATGGTGTCCTGCAACGCGTCCGTTCTTGATAAGCTTAACATTACGGCGGACGCGGAGGTGGCCGTAATGGGCAACTACGGCGTGCGTGCACCTTCCACCGGAAGGCCTCACCGCGCACGGCCTGAAGCCCTGCGCTTAATCAGCCATGCCGCTAGCAACTTTCCCACCAGAAACAACCGCCCACTACTTGCACGAACCTGCAGGCTGCTGGACGACGTCTGCGCGGAGAAGTTGATGGTGACGTGGCTCATGCGGTCGGAGGGCAGGCCCTCCAGCAGCGAGCCCACGATCATCGTCTTGCCCACGCCCACGTTGCCCACGATGAGCGTGTGCTGGCTCACGCGCACCAGAGCGTTGGCCACGAAGCGGTTGCGGACGGTGTCCACGGTAGGGACCAAGATCTTGAAGAAGGGCTGGTCGAGTGACGGCTTGAAGGTGCCGGTTAGCTTGGTCTCCCACGCCAGCCAGGCCTTCGTCTTGGGGTCCACGAAGTACTCGAACACTGTGTCCGCGCTCGGGTACCTGCAGGTAGTGGCAGAGAGGAGTGGCAAGCGGGTTGCAGGAAATGCATTGAACCTAATGAAGAACAGGTGGGGAAAAGCAGCGTCGTGCCCGCAGCAGCCCGTTGATTAAAGCCAGCGCTCTGCCAACACCCCATGAGCGTTGATTGTTAAAGGAACTTTTAGGTGCAAAGCCGGAGGTCTTACCTAGTGTCCATCTCGCGCATGAACGCGTCGAACTTCTTCCGGCCGTCTTCGTCAAGCGGTCCGCCAATGCTCCAGATTAGGCAGAACAGGAACCACATCTCCACCAGACTGTTACCGCTGCCACCGCTGGCCGAGTCGTCAGCGGCAGGGGACGACACAACGGGCGCCGTTGAGGGCGCTGAGTTCGGCGGCTTTGCGGCATTGGGGCCGCCGGGCGCAGATGACTCGTCCACAGGCATGGTGCCCACGCCGTTCTCGGGGGTCGCCAGTGCGTCGAAAAGGCGCGTAAATGCCTTGACGCAGGACAGGCGGTCGGTCGGCACCAGCTCCCTGCACAAGCAAATCACCCAGGCGCCAGTGACTTCTATGATAGCCTTTGAATACACAGCCTGAAGGGGTGAGCGCTCCTTGATGCGGCAATAGCAGGGAGGGGCAGCCGCTGCGGCGCACCTGCAGTGCAGGCGCTTGTGCTCCAGCACCGCCTCCATGTACTTGTCCACCAGCTTGGAAACAATGTCCAGGATAGAAGCGTCTGCGTTGGGCGCCGCCGCCTTGGTGGCCAGCCAGCTGGTGATGTAGGGCCGCCAGCCCAGGTCCTCCACGTTTAGGTAGATCATACCCGCGCGGGAGACTGTGGCGGGCGAGGCCTGGGACAGGTCCTCCACCTCAAACAGCAGCGACACGCTGGTAGTCATGGCGATACGCTCGCCTGCGGGGCAACACACCGGTACCGGGGAGGGATGTAAAACACTGTGCAGCGTGTAGAGAGAGGGTTGCGGATATACAGGACGGCGAGCTGAAAACCGTGATACTGACCTGACAGCAGCGTGAGCAGCTTGTTGTCATCCAGGGTGGTGTTCATGGACTCAATCCACAGCGTGTCCACGGGGCCGTCGAACAGGATCCATTTCTGGTCCGAGCTTTCGTCCTTGCACAGCGTGCGCATGATGCGCGCCAGCACGCCGTCCTGCCACTCGTGTGTGGCGGCCTCGAAGCAGCCATAGAGCTCGTCGTTGGACAGCGCCAGGGGGTTGATCGTATACACGTGTACCTGCCGGGTCGCCAAGAGTTCTTATGTCCACGTCAGGAACAACACCAGCCAGAAAACATCATGGCGGCAACCCGCTGTGCAAAGGGCAGAAAGATGGACCAGCCCGGCACTACGCCGCAGCACTAATACAGCGGACCTGGACAGGGCGCGGTAGAGCCGCGCAGCTCAACGGCGATAAGGGGTCCCGGCGCAGCTGCTCACCTTCTGGAAGCGATCGTCCTCGGGCTCCTCCTTCCGCAGTCGGCCCAGCGCGCGCTGCAGGCACTTCCAGGCCTCGCTCTTGCCCGAGCCGGTGCGGCCAACGAGCATATTGCCGTGGCGCGCAACCTTGCAGTCGAAGACCTGAATGATCTTAGTCACGAACTCGGGCACGACTTGCAGGTTTGCCTCACGCAGCTCCGCCTCAATGGCGCGACGCAGCGAGCCGCCATCGGGCGGCGGCAGCTCCACGCCAGGGAACAGGTCGGACAGCAGGGCCATAAACAGCGGCAGGTCCAGGTAGACGAGCTTGGGCTTGATGAGGTCCAGCATGGTGCGGTACAGGATGACCTCCTCGCTGCCGTCGGGGTCCAGCCGCTTCAGAGAACCAGCGGCACGGGCGATGGGGATGACGAAGGAGCTGCGAAGGGGAAGGAATAAACAGCTCTGTTCAAAGGACGGAACAACGGACACGATCCGCAACAGCACCGCCGACGTTCTTGTCCTCATTAGACGGACGACTACACCAGTGTCAGCGGCAGACTGTACAGGTGACGGTTTCCTAGGTGAAGCGACAGCTGGCAGGGCATCTTACCGCAGGCCGTAGTCGTAGTGGTCCTGCTTGGACAGCTGCTGCTGCGACAGCTCCATAATGGCGATCATCTTCTTGGCCAGCACCTTGGCGGACGAGAAGCCCTCGCTGAACATCATGATCTCCGCAATCAGCGTGAAGTCGGGCACCATCATAGAAACGGGACGCAGCATGGCCTACGGAGGGGAGGGAGACGGCAGCGATGATCACAGGACACTGAAGGGATTTGCAAGACGTTTTAGCCTATCCCAGGGTCTGGCCAGTCGTGTGCGCGGTTCGTCAAGCAGATAGCGTGCGGGCCGTTAAAAGAAGCTGGGACCTGTACCTCAGCACGCAGAGGGCTTAGATCCGTACCTTCAAGTTATCGGGCAGCTCCGAGCGGCCCGCATAGCCGGGGTTCATGGTCACGAAGATACCGCATGAGGGGTTGAGTCGGATCTCCTGGCCCAGGAATAGGAAGCGCTTCTTCGACTCCTTGATGGCCTACAAAGGGGAAATGCAAAAGATGGGCAGACTGTCGGTTTCCAGACTGCAGGCACGAGCAGCCGGCGTGAAAAACGTTCTGCAAACTTGCAACGAAAACGTGCATGATAAGTCGCGGCCTAGACACTGGACAAACCCGCAGCGCACCTGCATGACCGTCGCAATCTGCGTGGCCACGACGGACAGCACCTCCACCTCGATACGGTTGAACTCATCCAAGCAAGCCCAGGCGCCCGTCTGCGCCAGGCCGCTGAACATCTTGCCCGTCATCTTGTAGTCCACTCCGTCCGAGCAGTTGAACACGATGACGTAGCGGGCCAGCGCCTTGCCGAAGTCCTTGACCGTCTCGGTCTTGCCCGTACCGGCAGGGCCCAGAGGGTTACCACCACGGCGAGTGAACATGGCGGCACCTGCGGAGGTCGAGGGAGAGCAACCGGGACGTGAGACATAAGTCGCAACGCCCGTAGCGGTCGTAGCACACTACGAAGAAGAGACCTCTACCGTATACACCACCTACCAAGGGTCATGTAGCAACGATCCGTGAGCGGCGTGATGACAAGACGGCCGTTGTTGCCCTGGTACTCGTAACCGTAGTAGAATACGGACAGAACCTGCATTACGGATCACGAGGGGAGTGTCGACTGCTTATTTGGCCCCGTACTAAACCGCCTGACAACTACTTCAAGGGGCATAATGCAGGGAGGTACCGCAGCATTCCAATGGACGGGACGCTGCCGCACCTGCTTGACGATGCAGTCGTTCTTCTCGCGGTCCCAGTAGAAGCGCAGCTGGCTGACCCACTCGAAGTCGTTCGCTGACGTGCAGTTCGCCTTGCCCAGCTTCTCAATCACGTCGCGGGCGTGCACCTCGATTGTGATCAGCGCAACGACCTGGCACGAGCGTGAGGTTGGACCGAAACCGTAAACAGAAACCGCCAGGACTGAGACGCTGCTTGCAAAGTATCATCAACAGCACTCGGAGGGCAGACACACAGGCTAGCACCAAGAACCAACCTTGTTACGCTCGATCTTGTTGAGCTTTGACCGCGTCACGGCCGTCAGTTTGTTGAGGTAGCTGATCCACTTCTTCTTCAGCAGCTTCAGGTTCTTGCGGGCACTATCCGCGTCCGCCAGGGCCTTCTCGCACTCATGCGTCCACACGATCTGCCCTGCCGTGATGATCATCTGGCCCTGGTTGTCCTTGACCCACTTCTCCTTCTTTTGCACTGCAGGGCGAAGCGAAAGGACGAAGTCATTTGTCAGACCGTCGCCAGCTAAGCCATTGGTCCAGCGCAAGCAGTAGTGTGTCCCATAATACGGAGTACGGTCAACAGGCCATGGTGATATGACAACCGGGCAGCACATAGACAATACCTTACCCTTCGACTCCTCCAACACCTTGTACAGGTGCTTCTTGGTGGTGAGGAACATGGCATCCTCCACACGGTTCAGCCACTCCTCAGGCCGCCCCTCCGTGACCACCGGGTTGGCGAACGGCAGGTACTCGCCGTCAGGCGACGTGATGCCCACGCTAACCGTCTGCTTGCGGTCGTCGCCGGGAAGGTGCATGTCCAGCTTCTTGATGCCTGCAAGCGTTGTATTTGCAAGCGGACTAAGGTCATAGCACGGAATACTGACCCTGTCGGCTAATGTCAGAGGACAGCAGCATTGTTGGAAGGTCCAGTCCATGAGGTACGGCGTTCACTTTGATCACACCGTACCTTCGAAGCACTTTTTCAGGTGAGGCTGCACGTTAAGCGGGTCCTTTGCCTGGCCAAGGATCTCCAGCAGGTCGTCGGAGGACAGGAAGTAGAAGCGCGGGAACTGCTGACGTTTGTTCTCCAGGTAGTTGTCGAGGGACTTCTGGATACGCTCGAGCTTGTTGTTCATGTCCTGGAAACGGTCAGCAGGGCAAAGCTGTTATACGCGTGCTCCCCGGTTGGCGTTGGGTACAGGCAATACAACCGCCCGTATGCAGACATTCTTGCCTACGGGGCAGTAACCTTGGGTGCGTACCCTAACCAGCATGATATCTTGTCCAGCCAGTCTGCTGCCGGCTGGTTCTAAAACATGCGCCTGTGTTACTAAACGTATTCGCCCGTTTTGCTAACGCCTGCGCCCGTATTCCTAGCGCATACCTGGAAGGACTCCAGCAGCCCCTGCGCCGTGCATGCCTTCAAGCAGTTGCCAGTCATGTGCAGCTGCTTCATCAAGCGCATGAAGGTATTGTGGACGCTGTCAAACATTTGACTCTCCTGGGGCAGCTGCTTGCGGATGTCCTCCGAGCCGATGAAGATGTTCTCTAGGTACATCCAGTTGCGTTGCACCTGCGGGCCCAAAATCGGCAATCTGTAAGCAAAACTGGTGCACCGTAAGCTGCATTGAGCGTGCACCCTTTAACCGTGGCTGCTCTATCATTCGGCTCTCAGCAGACATCAGCGCTGCCCTGATGCACGAGCCGTACCTACCTGCAGGATAATCTCGATCGTTTCGGAGATGTGGCTGAGGGTGCGCTCCCAGTACGCAATGTCCTTCTCAAATACGATGAAGTACTTGGAGGCCTTCATGGTGGACAGCGTGACGGTGTTCTCCTCCAGGGAAGAGAAAATCTCCTCGGTGCTGCGCAGCTTGAAGGTTGACTTGTACTCTGCCATATCCAGCATAAGGACAGCCCACGTGGAGGCGATGGTCTTGATGTTGTTCTCAATGGCCAGCTCCTGTAATGCATCATGGCGGGCAAGGTGCCAGCGGAGGGTCAAGTGCTGACCAGGGGGGGTCTGCACACGCGCAAGCACAGCCAGCTGCCCGTTCTGTCCGGCCATCCAGCGCCCGCCAAGCCCCAAAACCGAAGGCGTGCTGAATTCCTCAGGGCACCAGGATACAACTAGCTCCTGGTGGCTCATTGAGCGTTCCGGGAGTTGAGAAGGTCTGGACGCACCTTCGTGGCGTTAACGCTGAGCTCGGCAACGAAGTCGACGTGCTGATCAAGGCGCAGGGCCACCAGGCTGTCCAGCGTGAAGCGACGAGAGTTGGGATCGAACCTGGCGCCGATGTGGTTCTGCGGCAATCACGGGTCCAACAACTTCAATGCTTATGGTGCAAACTCCCGCATACATGCGGTGTGCGGCGATAATCTCTTTGCCATGAAGTCCCAAAGGTAATAATTCAAGTGTGGCACCGTGTTCAGGTATGACTCCCACGCTTGCAAGCTTGCCTGCAGGTCCTGCCAATGACGCGGGCGCATGGCAGGGTTCCGCAGGTCGGTGATGAGAGGCATTGTGCGTTTGAAGGCGTCCAGAGTGTCCTTCAGTGCACTCCAGACGGTCCACTGGCGGATGTCGCGGCCCAGCTTGGCCACGTTCTTGCCAATGCGGATGGCCGCCTCCTCCATCTCATCCACCTGCAAGGGAGGAACAGTTGCAACGTCTACGATCAGAACAGGGCAACAAACTGCAACACCAGGGCTCTGTCCTCTGCAAGCTATGGCTGCGGGGCGCCCGCCGCTCCCGAGTCACCCCTCTCAGCCCACGCACCTTGATATCCGTGAACGAACCGTCCTTCCAGCCGCCGTAGAGCTGCTCCCACTCCGCCTTGAGGCTCCAGATCCGGTCCAGCAGGTCTAGGTCCTTCTCCATTGCTGCCAAGTCCTTGTACTGAGGCTGCGGGATGTTGAAGATGTCCATACCACTCTTGATCTCCAGCGCCTGTGGGCATAAAGCACGTATGGAGAGCCAACAGTGTGGGACCCAGAGGAATCATCAGCAAGCCTCGTGTGGGAGGGTGAGCGAGTAAGCACACGTTGCTGGCGGCCCTTCGAACCAGACGCGACCCAAGTACTTGGCGCTGGCAAGGCTGCATGTCCTTGAGCTCGAGCTGGGCTGTCAGCCAGGCTGCAGAATCGGCAGAGGCTAAGATGTGGACGCCCAAAAGCACGATTGCAAATCATTGGTGTTTGACACCGCCGCCACACTCACCCGCTTGCGGGTATCCTCCACGGCCTGCTTGGATGCCTTAATGAACCCGACCGCGTTGGCGGTGGACACGTCGGAGCTATAGGGCGCGTCGCGCGAGAAGTCGTCGCACAGCACAGCCACGTCCTTGAGGAATGTGTCCAGCAGGTTCTTAACTTTCTCGCGGAAGTTGTCCTTGTAGCGCTCCAGCTTGCCTGCCGTCTCATCCAGCAGGCCCTGGAACGCCACCCACGCCGGCTCCAGTCCCTCCAGCAGCGCGGCCTCCTCCTCCTTGGCGCCCACCTCGTAGCGCTCCAGCAGCTTGTATTTGTCACGCAGCGGCTCAAAGCGCGCCTCCGTACGGCGGCGCTCGTCCGAGAGGCGGCGATGCAGGCCCACGAGCTCAGCCAACTGCTCCAGGGAGCTCGGCGCCACGCCAAGCTGGTCGCGGTACTCCCTGAGGAATGGGCGAGTTTGCACACACAGGATGGTGATGTAACGACGCAAAGGATTGTGCGACATAAGGCAATCAGTAGCTCACACCTCCCGCGCAGCCAGAACGGATAAGTCAAACAATCATCCCCGGTGCCTACTTGAAGTAGGCGTGCAGTGAACGCAGCTCCGCAGCGGCAAGCTGTCCCAGCAGGCCGGTGAACTTGGCGACCCAGGCCTCGCAGTGGCCGACAAGGGTCTGCTTCAGCGGCCCGCAGTCGATGCGGAGGAAGCGCATGTTGGTGGCACCGTCCTCGCCACGGATCTCATCGACGCACTGCGGAGGATTCGGAAGGTGTGAGGTCAATTTACTTCACAGCAGCCAGCTAACGCTAAGATGCGCAAAGCGGACCGCCCTACAACACTGTCCCCGTGCCAGCCGGCCGAGCCCTGGCCCCGTCGTGGCGCACCGAAAGGTAGCGTGAGATGTCTGCCTCGAAGGACGACAGCGGCTTTTGAGCCTTCTCATAGCGGCGGATGTAGGCGTCGCGATCTGCCTCCCACACGTGCCGGTACTTCTTTTCCCAGTACGTCAGGAAGGACTGGACCTTGTCGATGACCGAGGTGATGCCTGTATGCCAGCAGTCAAGAGCGGTGTGCGATCTCATATGGTGCCAAGCACAGGCTTGAGCCCTCAATCAGATCCATGCACTGCGGCGCTCAAAGTAGCAGTATCCCTTTTCTTGTGCATATCTCCGGGCCGAGGCCAGCCCAGGATGCTGCCTGCCCAGGGATGTGCCCCGTGTAGTATGCAGATCTTAGGGAGGAAGGTGCGTATGCACTTTGTATACTGTTGGGTACCTAGCTGGAAACGGTACGATTAGGGAGCAAGGATTATACATTCCTACGAGCTTACCCGACGTGATCGACATGATAGTCCGCAAGACGGCGTCCTCATCCGCGCTGATCGTCTCGTACAGCGTTGGCAGCGGCTTCGGCAGGGCAAGGCCAGCCTCCTGTGTCCACGCATCGCAACAGACAAGGAGGAATCGCCTCAGCGGCACCTACAGGTAGCATCTAGCCTCCTAAGATATCAGTCTAGTGTATGTTGCTGCGCCGCGTAGAAATCTTGACCAGTAAGGATCGCCTTGCCGTCGGTGTGGTGTCAGGGATCCAACGTACCTCCATGTCCCGACGCTGCTTATCTGTCAGCTGCAACGCCACGCGGGGCACAGACTGCAGCACCAGAATTAGGTTGCGCGCCACCGAGTTGATAGTGTCAAACAGGGCCTGGATAGTGGGGCGCAGCTCCACGCGGTTGGTGCGCTCCAGGACCATGGTGACGTGGAAGATGGGCATGACCTCCGTCTTGTTGTCGCCATTCAGCAGCCGGCTCAGCTCCTGCACAACGATGGGTGGAACACAGTGGGGCTCATACTCGCCAATGGTGCTGACGAACGAGCGCTGAATAGCAGGACGCGGTTCTTGAGCGTTGCCAGTTACGGTGTCTTGCCTGTAGTGAGCGCTTTATGACGTGGCGCAGCGCATCCTCCAGTTTGCGGTCGATCTTCTGCGTGAAGCGCACCCACTCGCGCTGCACCTCCTCACTGTCCTGCTCGAACACACGGTGAATGCCCGCCATGATCTCGCGGATCTCGTCCACCGCGGACACCAGTCTGTCCTTGATCTGCGGGTGAGGCAGGCGAGGCAAGTATAGGGGTATCAGCGTTGCCCCAACCAACAGCCAAAGGTACCATGCAGACGTGGGCCTTGGACGACGCGCATGTACGCGGACCCGGTGGGTGTCAATGAACGCAGGATGGCCACACACATCCACCAGTCAACCCGCACACAAAGCCCCCACCTTGGCGTGGTGCTGCTCCTGCAGCGCAGCAAACTCTGTGTGCTGGTAGATCTTCTTCTTCTCCACGTCCACCAGCACCAGGTCGCTGATGCTCCGGCAGATGGCGTCCAGGCGTGCGTTGGCGGATTTGTAGTCGCCCACCGCCATGTCCGCATCGCGGCAGAACCTGTGGGGCAACGGGGCAAGACGGTAAGACGGCAGGACGCGGAACTGACAGAGCCATCTTCCATGTAGCGCAAAGCACACGGCGTTTGGCTGAGGACCAGCAGGGAGCGTGGAAGCAGAGTTACCCCGGGCAGTTATGGGTTCACGCTTACTTCCGCGCCTCCCGGTAATAGAACTCCAGCGCGTGCTTGTCGGCAGTCCACTGCAGTTTGGTGACGCCCGGCATGATGCGGCGGTCCAGGTAGCGGATGCGGTCATGGAATAGCTTTCGCTCCTCCTTGTCCAGCGCGGTGAGGATCTGCAGCAGAAGGTTACCCATCATCAGTTTCGACGCTGGCCCAGAGCCGAGACACATGCAGCAATCCCATTCGCGGCCATGATACCTCTTTGGGCTGATCCAACAATCCGTACTGAAATTCGCAGTACAGCACCGTGCGCGACGGCAGCATACCCTACCTTGTTGTAGTCGCGCACCACCATGAGGATGTTGTCCCGCAGCACGCGGTACTTCTCCCGTTGCGCATTGATCTCCATGGCCACCAGCGGCACTGCCAGGCGCATGCGCTCCCAGAAGTGCACCTCTTGGCTCATTGACAGCAGGTCCTTGTGGAAGTTCATGGACAGAAGGCCGCCTGGAGCGCATGGGAGCACAAGCAAGGCAAGGTACTCTCAGCTCCCGTCACAGGATCAACCAAACATGATTGGTCAGCAGGGTTGCCGCGGCTGACAGGGCCCGCGCACTGTATTCCGAAGCACATTGCGCATCCGCGTTTCGGACCAAATGCTAAGGGTATTCCAAGCACGCACCTGAGGTCTTGTCTTGCACCAGCAGGCAGGCCTGGAGCTCCTTAGCGATAGAGCTCTCGATGGTGCCGAACCACTCATTGTGCGTGTTGCTGATGTACTGCTCAATGGCCTGGTGGGCCAACTCGTACTGCTGCAGCACCTCCACGGCCTCTGGCACCTGCATCCAGCAGGCAGTAAGCGAGTGTGGCCCGTTAGCAATGCAATAGATGCGTTGTGGCATGGACACCATTCCATACGGCCGCGAGTTCCACACGGCTCACACCGTAACGGTCGGCAACATTTCACCTCACCCGAATCCCTCCAACAGGGCACGCACCTGTGGCAGCGTGTATCGCACTGAGTCAACAACCTTGTGGCTCTGCTCCAGGCGGCGCATCAGGTTCATGGCGTACTTGGCCAGGCCGGCGTAGCGGGGCAGGATGGGGCTCTTCGGCTGCGAGCGTTTCACAGCGTCAAAGAGCTTCTTGACGGTGTTGATTTCCGCCATGAAGAGACCAAAGAACTCCACGGTCTTCTTCTCCACAAAGCGCCGGATGAAATCACGCTTGGCCATGGTCTGCAATTGCAGGCGGCGAGCGGGACTTAGGTCCTCCAACAGAAGTTTGGGTACAGCCATTGGAGGACGCGCAACCACAGCTGGGGTGGCGCTCCTTTCTGTCTTTCCATCTAGTAACTATCAGCCATATGCCCGTACCTGGAAGCCCTCCAGCAGCTCGCCGCGCGCTGACAGGCAGGGCTGGGTGTCAAAAGCGCGCTGGATGACGTTGGCCATCATGACCTCCAGGTCCTTGACGCCGCCCTTGAAGGCGTTGAAGTCGTCATGCCATCTGCACATGCAGAGCATCGCCTTCAATCGCTTAGGGAAGCAGGCAACCCAAGCAACACACCGAGCTGTGACGGGGGCACTCACGTCCCGTAAACCCACCGCCCTCAGCTGCCGTACCTGGTGGCCTTGACATCAAGGATGTCGTACGTCAGGCTCTTCAGCCCGCGCACGAGGCCCTGGAATGACTCCTGAATGTCCAGGATGCTCTTCTTCACCTCCGGCCCGTACGTGCCGCCGAACACCGGCAGTGGCGTGCGTGGCGCGAACTGCAGCTGCGCTTCACACACCTGCAAGTCACAGTAGCAAGCGGAGCTGGATCAGCACGAAAGCACAAAAAGGACCTTAGCTAGGTCGCAGTCTACGTTTTCGGCCAACTCCCGCAGTGTCCGCTGGCTCGAACGGTAAGCAGCAACAATTAAATCGTGGCAACACGTCCACCCGCATGGTACCACAACAAGCACGCGTTTACTTTAGTGCCCGCACCTCCAGCAGGTCGTTGCAGCGCTGCAGGAAGGCGTCAATATGCGCGAAGATGGAGGAAATGTCAAAGTCCCACGGCCGCGGGGAGCGCACAGCTACGGCTGCCGCGGTCCGCTTGTACAGCTCCTTCCACCGCTCGCCTGCGAGACCGAATGGATGGTGATATACAGCCGTGAGGCCTGGCACAACAGCCCTCAGGCTCAGGTCCAACGCAGCATTGCGGCGGGCTCAGCTGTGCATGTGACAGGAACCTGTCCCTTTTGTATGCAGCGCCCAGGTAAGCCACTCAAAGGACCAGCTCTTTCAGGTTACGCACGCAACGGCGATGCTCGGGTAACCACGCTGTGTCGTGATCAACACCCACCGGCCTCCATGCTCTGCCGCAGCGCCGTCATGACGTTGTCCACGTCGCCCGAGAACACGTCTGCCAGCGAGATGACTGAGCAGCAGCGGTTGATGATCTCGTTGGACAGCTTGCGCAGCAGCACCGTCAGGCGCTCGGGCGTGTTATAGAACCGGGACAGGTTCCACACCATGCGGATGCAGTTCAGGATTGGCGGCAGCAGGCCCGGGATGGTCTGCGGACATGGGAAAAGGTCGTCACCGGTTAAGGCAGCGCATCACCAGCGGTACAGTAAGAAGCACGCTGGCGGCCAGGGGTGTTGTACGAAGAGATTCAGCGTGCTGGCTTGCTGCGGTGCGCAATGATCCCCGGAAGTCTTGGCTCTTGAAAGGCAGCTAGCACGCTGCTGAACTTGTCCGCTGGGCCCGACCGTCTACCGTACTCGCGTCAACCGCGGTTATGACCAACGCTGCCCACGCTTTTCGTCGCTGACCTGCGGATGGGCCGAGGCCAGCTGCTTGCAGGGCTCCTCCAAGCACAGCAGGAACTTGAGGTTGTCCTCCGCCGCCACGGCCTCCTGGTGGATCATGTTCCGCAGCGACAGGAAGGGCGCCAGGTACGAGCTCTTAGCGTACTCCAGCACCGATACGATGGCCGATACCGCGCTGTCATCGAGCTGGGCACGGATGCCCGACAGATCCACCGAGCGCTCGCGCCAGAACTCGATCTCCGCCAGCGGGCCAGCCTGCTCCGACGCGTCCACGGCGTCCTGCTGGTTCAGCAGCTCCTTGACCTGTGGGTACAACAAAATACCAGCTTGCGCAACGACCGGAGTGTAGACAGGACGTCTTCAAGCGGGCTGTGTCCGTTGCCGTGCACTGAGTGCGCTGGACTGACAATGCAGGATGCCCCAGCAAGTCCGTGCACATTATTAGCCAACACAGCCATGGTTCGGGAAGGCCATATCCGCAAGGCCCTCTAGACGGGAACATGTTGCAGCCTCAGGACGACACGGATTAGAGCGGTGGAGCAATGAGCGAGTTGGTAAACCATTTAGCCAAACATGCAAGTGTGCTTTCGCTAACCCCAGTAGAGTCGCCAGCCTCTTGCTCAATATGTACGGGCCACAGACGAAGCCATGGGCGGCGCACCTGCCGCGTCCAGTGGATGATAGTGGACTCCAGACGCTGCACTAGATCCTTCTGCTTTGCGGCTGCTTTGGGGTCGTGCAGGTCCTCCTGTGGGCGCATGACGATGCGGGAAAACGGTCAGGCACCAGGCGCAAGGCACCCGCCCCATCCGATCCGGAAAGGGCAGCAGGTACTTCTGGCCTTTATAGAGGTACTGTACGCCCACCATACTGAACAGGACATGTGCAATCCCAAGGGTCAACGCACCTGCGGAATGTAGAGGATGGTCTTTCCCCTGACCTCGTACACCGTCTCTGTCAGGTTGGCCATGAACTTGTGCATCTGTGCTGTGAAGTCGCTCTTAACG
Source organism: Gonium pectorale (assembly GCA_001584585.1). NCBI lineage: Eukaryota > Viridiplantae > Chlorophyta > Chlorophyceae > Chlamydomonadales > Volvocaceae > Gonium > Gonium pectorale. The sequence continues at coordinate 287,321 of LSYV01000024.1, read as the reverse complement.
GTCTCCGGCCAACTGTTGTTGGATACCACCACCGGCACGTACAGGCCGTGCATGATCTTCAGCAGCGAGTGTAGCGGGTCGCCACCCCGCATGGCGCCAAAGAAGACCACGCTGCTGACATTCTCCCGCGTCACAAACTTGCTGGGATCGCGTACGAAGTAAAGAAGCTGCAGGGGAAGGTGGATTCAAGGGCAGTCAGCGGGGATGCTTTGCACGTCGTCGATGGCGCCGTGCCGCCATGCGGGGCATCGCTCGCGTGCCCCTCAATCCGATGTTAGAGCTGCACATTGTTCGCCGCTGACAAGCATGATGCCTTCGCTGTCGGAGGACGGCTTCAAGCGAAGACAAACCCAGCATGACGCCAGCTTTGCGCCATAGCGGCTGTCTGGCAGCTCACAAGACCCAGCTGTCGCCCCGGACTCCGTTGCGCCCGTCCGGCGGCGTTAGGAACAGCGAACTCCGACGCCTATCAAGAGCAGCACATCCCACCTGCGAGTACTGCTTTGGCACCTCCAGTGACAGCACCAGCTTAGGGGCGTGCCCATTCTCTGAGCCGTTCTCCAGCACCGCAAACAGGCGAGTAGCCTTGACGCTCATGAGGAAAGTCGACACCACGGGCGTGTGTATTTCGTCCTGCCACACGCTCGCTAGCCAGTCCGCCGCATCTTCGTCCCCATGGCCCTGAGGTTGAAGCTACAGCCAAAACCCCGGGGCGCGGGCGCGGTCTGCGGAGGGTCTGCATGGTCTTCGATCAATTGCCGACTTACCAATTGCAGCTTCGACCGCACCCATGCGATGCATGTCGCATCGGCTTTGAGCGCTTGGCCCTGCGAAGGGTGCCACACGCTGTGACGCTGGTCCGCGACATTGGCCCGCGGCCATAGCACTAATCACCTTGCCGAGGTTCTCCTCACTTGACTCCATAATAAGGGCTTTCGCCCGCAAGGGGTTAAGTGTCTGCTATTGCATGCAGAAAACGCAAACTCGCCCCGGCCTCAGGTGTTTTGATTTTGGAGTAATATAATTGTTTTTGGGTGAATACGTGTAAACGGGGCTCCTCGGGTCCTCGGTCCGTCGCGAGTTTCGGTGGACGAGCACGTTCGTTGCGCAAAGCATGGGGCCCCAGAGCCCCTGCACTTCGCTCTAGCACACACTATACATTAGCTTTAACTAACGCAGTTCGCTCTAGCGACTTGCCCGCGACTTACCGCCTGTTCCTATGCAGGCCCTGCCGACGCAGGCAAGGCCCTGCTCGACTGGCGCCTCACATTCGCGCTGTTCCCGCGCTCCTAAGCGACTGGCTCCGGCGTGCAAGAGTAGGGTTTCCCTCGCGAGGGCACCCCGCGCGGCGGGGCGTGCCGACACAGTGCCAGTATGGGAGACGCTGGTGCTTTTGAAGAGCGCGGCCGATGCGAGTCAGACTGACGAGGAGCAGCAGGAGGTGCGTGTGGGGCAACGCACACAGGTTTTCCCAGCAGGGCTCGCACCAGCCCGCGTGCACATGCACGGCCCGTTCGCGGGTGCTCTCGCGGGTGGCCCATCCACTAGCGAAATGGATCTGCTATGAGCGCTGAACAAGCGTGCATTTACCCTCCCGCGGCCACAGCTCCTTGACACCTTGTGGAGCCTCCAGTACCGCACGCCGGGCGCCTGCTGTGCCAGTGCGGGCCCCGTCGTGCAGTCCGCCAGTCGCGACGGCGCCCACACGACGCGTGCCGCGGTCTACTACCGCTTCTCGTCCCAAGCGCAGGCGGAGCGCTTCATAGCGGGGCCGGCGTTCGCCGACGCAAAGGCGCGGCTGCTGGGCCAAGGGACCGTGTCCTTAGCGATCTGGCAGGTGCGTCGCACCGGCCGTACCGAAATAGACTTCATCTCCTACTACACTGTACCTCCGACTACTTTGGACACTGAGTCTGACGCGCTGCTCGGTTCGGCACGCCGCTGGTCGACCCCGAACTGCAGGTGCTGGTTCCCAACGATATGGAGGCGCTCTTCAAGCGCGGCCCCGTGTTCGAGACCGGGGTGGACCTGGTGCTGGCCCTGCAGCCGCCCTCGGGGCAGGCGCCGCCCCCTGACGTCGTGGTGGAGGTAGTGGGGCGGCTGCAGCGGGCCGCCCTCGCCGCCACCAGCGTGCAGGTTTCGTGCGGCGTGGACGTGCTCAGCGTGGAGGCCACGTACATGTGGATGGCGCGGTTCTCGGAAGTAGGTTTGTAGTTCCCTTTGAGGAAGGTTACGGGTATGACAGGCGGGAAAGGGCACAGAAAACGGAATGGACATCCTGTCCTGCCGTGCAGAGAACCACCGAAACCCTGCCCTTCACCCCGCACACCAAGGCAGCCAAAACCAGGGACACGAGGGAGGGTGTTGCTCGGTCGGAGGGATCGGGCTTGGTGCTGGTGTTGGGAGTGCGGACGAAGTCATGTGAGTGGGTTAGCAATGCATGTGACGCTTGCTGGTTAGTGAGAAGCGGCTGTAGAGCGTTTTCATGCAAGGAGCCATCCGCCTTGCAAGCCACGTAACTAACAATCATGGCAGTGATCCACGTGGCGGAGGGTACGGGACGTTACCCAGTGCGTTGGGCATGTGGATGGCGTGCTGAATGCAACCGTGCACAACCGTGGACCAGTGCAGAACGTCACACAGCGTACGTTTTCAGCAGTGGCCAAATTGATGATTTTCGCTACCGGTACCCTCTTGTCTGCAGGAGGGCTCGGCGCAACGGTTTCTCAGGAGCCCAGTCGTGCTGGAGCTGGCGGCGGCTCAGAAAGCCGCAGGGCAAGACAGTGTGCCAGCGGCGCCTCTATCCCTGGTCAGCATGGTACTGATTGAGGTTGGGTCCGTCGAGCAGTCGAAGCAGAGGCTGTGAGCGCATGTATGAAGCTTTGCACTGGTGCCAAGGAAGCCAGTGGAAATAGTAAGTTGCGTTGTTGTAGCGTGCAGGCAAGAACGCTCGCAGGATGTCCGCAATCGTCCATTTCATGTTCATTCGTCTGAACCAGATCTCTGGCGTCATGGGCCATGGCCCGTGACCTAGGGAATGTAGCGAAGCCGGTCCACATCGCAATGGCTGGCCGCCGCCCACTGGCTTGGTGGGATGGCCTGGGCCACGGTTTTGTGAGGACGCTATCTTGCTGAAGGGATAATCGTCCTGGTCGTACGTCGTGTTGGTGTCTCATGTTAAGCCCACGTCGAAAGACTGATGTTGTACGGATATGGCGGCGTCCCGGGGCTCAAGTCCTTACACGTTCTTCCCGCCAAAGTTCACACACTTTGCTCGGCAGGCACACGCGGCGACCAACACCCTAACGCCCGCCTACACCGCAGTGAGGACAGCAATCGCAGAACCACGTAGACTTCCTGCCGAAAACACCTGCTGACCCCCCCCCTCTACCGACCCTCTCGAGTGGGAGACGACCATGAAACGTTGAGGGGTAGCATTTGAGCAAGTACAGGGTTGCAGGGGTGCAAGGGTAGTGCAGTTGGGGGCCGGTTCCCTTTGGGGGACCCAGGCCATTTCACCTGTAGCAAAGCAGCTGCAACATGCTGCTAGAGCATCCTGCTAGGGCCCTACCGTTGCCGTTGCAAGAATTACGGGCTACAACCATGGACTTTAATGCCTCTAAACTAGCACCAAGGTTGCAGGTGCAAGGTTGCCGGCGGGTTTGGCGTCCCGTTTCTGGTTCTCATTTTTTGTTCATACAAGCCCTACATGATGCTGTCGTACAGGTGCTGCCGCCATGGCGTTCCCAGCCCGTGTAGATTACGGATAGGCTCACGTGAAACGGGGAGGTGGGAGGGGAGGGAGGGGGGTTAGCTTCTGCGTGGTATCCCGCTAGGGCCTTCCTGTTGCAGGAATTATTACGGGCTACAAACCATGCACTTGAAGGCCTGCAAACTTAGCCCCTGCACCAATCAATAGCGCAGTAGCGGCTGCGTGCTAGCGTGCATGGCTGCGTCCCGGGGCGCACAATCGTGGTTCCAGCCATCCTCGCTAATCGGGAGAGGGGTTGAAGGGGGGAGGGTGTCCCTTCCCTCTTCCCGGGGCGCACAATCGTGTTTCCCGCCATCCTCGCTGATCGGGCGAGGGGTTGAAGGGGGGAGGGTGTCCCTTCCCCCTTCCAGGGGCGCACAATCGTGTTTCCCGCCGCGCATGGATGCCGCTTTTACGGACTTCGTCGCGCCTCGTCCACTTTCGACAGTCACATCATCTATGCACTCACCTTTCGCCATATCGGCACAGACAACGCTCTAGCAGACCATCGCTACCTAAGACTGCCCGAACCGCTGGAACAGCTACGCCCGGGCCATCGTTTGACACTAGTCGACATATTTTTCAATGATCTTCTAACATATGTAAAGTCGTCCAGTTCTTCACTGGTCGCCCAGCCTTCAAAGCGCGATTTTGTGCCCGACGTCGCTCCGATCTTCGCCCCCCCTTGGTTCTTCGGTAGGCCTTAATATTTGCGACCACCTCATGTTGATCGGCTGCCGCGGGAGGGCCCCGTTGCGCCAAATTGATATGCGTTCAGCCGTACATGTTATGCACAGGTATTGATTGGTTAACAAGGCTATACGGCGTGTGCCAGTTTGCCGCCGGCTTTGACAGCATCAATATATGTCATGCATATGGATGGAGCGGCCTAGGGGCTGTACCCATTGTGTTGCCGGCAGCCCAGTTCACCCAGCTAACCACACAAAAATATCACAAAGTACGGCACTCCGGAGCCGCATACAACCAGACGCCTTGGCGGTCTGCAGGCGCCCGACACACCGCACCATCCTTGCTTCCTTTGAAAGGACAAGGGCACACCTCCGGATTCAGGCCGACAATGTGCAGGCGCTGCTGGCGGGCAACCATTCATGGCCTTCCGTTAATACCACCGCTACATAATGCTGGCTTACAGCGTTACAGGTGCTGCCCATCGACAAGGCACTCCCAACCCGTGTGGCATGGGGACGTGTTGGCTACAATGCCTTGACAGCATACATGCGGCGCCAGGCTGCTCTCCTCCGCTCCTTCCCCCATAGCGCCGCCTCCGCCTTGCCCCATGCGCTCGCCACTGGAATAGCGGACAGCGGCGAGGCGCGCTGACGGCACGGCGCCAGGATGCTCTCCTCCGCTGCCCTCGCTCACAGCGCCGCCTCCACCTTGCACCATGCGCTCGCCACCGGAAGAGCGGACGGCGGCGAGGCGCGCTGACGGCATGGCGCCAGGCTGCTCTCCTCCGCTGCCGTCCCCCTTAGTGCCGCCTCCGCCTTGCCCCGTGCGCTCAAAACCGGAATGGCGGACGGCGGTGAGGCACGCTGACGGTGTGGCGCCAGGCTGCTCTCCGCAGTCCTGCTTGGAGCCGGTGATCAACCACAACCCGAGCACCAATCAAGCGAAATTCAGGAGCCACGCAAGTGTTGTTCCCAGAGTGCTATACCACATGCCTCAGCTACTGCAGCTTCTGGCCACCTGCCCCGCTGCAAGAGCGACCAAGGTTGGTGTCACGACTGTCGGCCTATGGCATACACATTCCACGCCCATGGCGCGAATTTCTTTCTTGGCCATCAACGCGCTGCGCCGACCTGTCCCACCGCCCAGTCATACCTGCACTGACAGCTGCGCTATACTGCGCCCTCAAGTGCCGAGCCCCACCGCGCCCTCTTGTGCGTCGCCAGCAGCCACTCATGCACCGGCGCTGCATCGGCACTGGCTATCCATCCACTGGAGAGGTCCTGCTGCAGCTGCAGGCCCCTGTTGCTAGGCGGGGACAGCAGGGGCACTGGTGTATGCCACTGGTCTCCCATGGCCACTGGCATCCCGCGCCCACACAGCTAGCTGGGGCTACACATCGCATCCGACTGCCTCCCCACAGACGCACCAGCGGCCGGCCACAACTGTAACATACGTGCTCCTAAGAGGGGCCAACTAAGAGGAAGGCACAGCTCGTAGCCTGGTATATTGTTGTGGTCTTTGTAACATGCACGGGGCATCCGTGCTTCCGCTTGGCCTGGTCCCGGCGTTTCAGCTCGCCGATGCCATCAACTCCGTGATACCGGAGGCGTGGACCTTCTTCGTGTACTTGTGGGGGCGTGTGCTCCGCTGGCTGCAAAACTAGCGGAGCCTGGCACAGTTCGTAGCCCTGGTGAATTGTGGTGGTCCTTGTAACGTGCACGGGGCGTCGGGAAATCTTCCTGAGGCTGAACGCATATCAATTTGGCGCAACGGGGCCCTCCCGCGGCAGCCGATCGACATGAGGTGGTCGCAAATAGTAAGGCCTACCGAAGAACCAAGGGGGGGCGAAGATCGGAGCGACGTCGGGCACAAAATCAAGCTTTGAAGGCTGGGCGACCAGTGAGGATCTGGACGACTTTACATACGCTAGAAGATCATTGAAAAATATGTTGACTAGTGTCAAACGATGGCCCGGGCGTAGCTGTTCCAGCGGTTCGGGCAGTCTTAGGTAGCGATGGTCTGCTAGAGCGTTGTCTGTGCCGATATGGCGAAAGGTGAGTGCATCGATGATGTGACTGTCGAAAGTGGACGAGGCGCGACGAAGTCCGTAAAAGCGGCCTCCATGCGCGGCGGGAAACACGATTGTGCGCCCCTGGAAGGGGGAAGGGACACCCTCCCCCCTTCAACCCCTCTCCCGATCAGCGAGGATGGCGGGAAACACGATTGTGCGCCCCGGGACACAGCCATGCACGCTAGCACGCAGCCGCTACTGCGCTATTGATTGGTGCAGGCT
>LSYV01000024.1:257274-276408 GCA_001584585.1 Gonium pectorale | reverse complement strand
GCTTACGAGTAGACTTTGCGGCTGGCACTGGCTGGCGGTGGGCCCGGGTCTGCGAAGGTCCATGACACCACATGGCGAAACCCCAGCATCAGCCGACCGAGGTGACGCGAAGGTGCTAAATCCCGGGCATGCGGGTGTGTGGGCGTGCGGCCGAGCTAGTTTGGCATGTTGGTTTTCCCGCCTACATTATCGTTTTCCTTTCTTTTTGCCCGCGCGTGCGAATGGACGCCAGAACCCGACGGATGGGCAGCCTTAGCTCCAGGCGAAAGGGCGTGCAGGGCACGGTTGATTCAGTGGTATTTGGGCTTCCGTATGAGGCTGCGGGCCCCCTTCTTTTCAGGCGATGACTGGGAGTCCCGAGCGATTGCAGCGGCGCTTCACCTTTGCCATTTTCACCTTTTTCAGCATCATTCAAGGGCTTTTGTGCCTGCCGTGGAACACCGTGTTCGCGATGGCAGTCGAGCGTTGACGTGCGAGCGTGTATGCCGTACTATAGGGCGTTATGACTGTCGTAAGGCGAGCGGTTGGGGGCTACGGTTGCTCCTTCCACATACCTTTCGTTCTGCACCCCTAGTGCACACCCTTTCATCAGCGGTGCACTTCGTCTCTCTGCGTTGCCCGCTGGGGGGGGAGTCACGGGTGTGCACGTAAAACGCACGTTGGACGGTCAGCGTGCACGACAAGTTAAGCCAGGTTCGGCCGTCCTGGGGCGTCAACACATTGTCGTGTTTCTGTGTGTGAAGTATGTCACCCGGATACGTGCCAAAACTACATGCCACCTTGCAGATTCCATTGTCCTGTTGCGATGTCAGGTACGTGGCATCCGGTGACATACGCCTGGTGGCCGAGGTGGCCGCCAGCGGCCACCCAGGGGAGAGGGGCGGCCACCGTAGCCTCCGCAGCTAGAGAGGGGCCTGTGAGGGGTTCCATGCACTGGGTTCCATGCTTCAGTGCATTGAACTTGCATGCAACACGCCTCCGCTGGCCCAACGCAGCGCGGAGGGTGCGCGCAGCCTTCACGGGTGCCGTACGATTGTGCAACACGGGTTGTGGACGGTTCGCCATCATCGCGGTGAATTCCCTTGTAGACCTAATGACATATGCATAGATGTTTAGCTACTAAACAAATGCGAGAAGCCCTGATAACCGCCAATTGCAACCGTCTGCAATATGTCAAGATACGAGACGGCTTTTTGTCGAAATTGGAATGGGTTGCCAGGATCTTGCCCGCTTGGTGATCGCTGTCAATTTGCGCACAGGCCCGAGGAACTCCGCGCTCCCAAAGCCCCAGCTCCAGCCCCAGCGCCAGCCCCAGCCCCAGCGGCGCCAGTTCAGGTAGAAGGAGCATCACCATCGCATGCTGCTTCAGGAGGTTCCGGCTTGAAACGGCTATCCAGCTGGCAACCACCCTCATCGCACGCGTGGAGCCACAACACTGCGATGGCCGCCGCAGGGAAACCTCTACAAAACGAAGTCATGTGTGTATGCACGGACTTGTCGCTGCACATATGGGGACAAGTGCAAGTACCTCCACCCCGGAGAGCCGGGCTACGTGACAGTGGGTTCCAGTGCTCCCCGTCGCCTTCCTCTCATGCTGCCATTGCGCCCCCCCCAGCTATTCGACGGCGTATACTGTGGTTCTGCCGGCATTCATGGGTCATGTTTCCTCCGAGCGGTTCATTCGCGCACCGAACTCGTTCTAAGCTGCGTCTGGATCCTGACCTCTGTTGAATGACTTGTCCTGTTCCCACCCCTGTTCTGCCCCCGCCCCGTCCCGCTCCGCCTGCAGCTGCCCGTCGTCCCCGCCTCCCCCGCTCAGGCGCCGCCGCAGGGGCCAGGGCAAGAAGGGGGTCCGGTGGACCAGGACCAGGGCAAGAAGGGGGTAACGGCCAATGCGATGGTCCGGTGATAGGGGGAGCGCCGCGCCCACTCAATGCTGCTAAGCGCGGCTGGCACCACCACATCCCACATACACCCCGTTACCCGACCCATGTCCGGGAACGACTACACACAACACAGGTGGGCCCGCTGCACCGGGAAGTGGCACCTGTGGCATCGGTCCTCCAGCACAGCAAGCACCCCGGCGGTGATGGGGCAGGTGCAGGCGTGCGAAGCCGTTAGACTTGGCACCCCCCACAGGCACACACACACACCATCCCGCACCGCCCTCGGCAAGTGCGGGTTGACCGGCATTGGAACCTCCTGTACGGCAAGCCGCCAGGATGCCCCTCCAACGGCAAGCCGCCGGAACATTCTTGTGCTCCTGACGCTCCAGAGGCGCGGGAACGCCGCCCGCAGGAGGCTAGGTCGGCAGCCGAGGCTATCGCCCCTGCCGGTAGCCCCGCAGCCCCCATGGTGCGGCCGCTGCTGAGCTGCGGCTGGGTGCCGGCCAGGATTGCGCAGGTCGTGAGACGCAGCACCATATTACCGGGAAGGGGCAAGCCATGTGCCCAGTCAGGTCAGGCTGGGCCCTCCTGGGTCTTCGACGGCAGGAGGTCGTGGCTGTTGCAATCTGTTGCTGTCACCGCTGTCATCACCACGGCCACTGCCTGCATCGCCTGCATCATGAGGACCATCCAAGGAAACTTCAGCGCCCGACGCCACAGCGTCTGCCACCTTGATATGCAGGCGCAGGGGCGAGTCGCTGCAGGAGGGGATACTGATGGGGTGGAGGCATGGTTGGAGGTTTTAGACAGTCAGGCCGGGGGCCGGGACCGGATTTCGCTGTTCCCGACGTCTTCCTCACCGGGAAATTTGTAATGTGGTGTCACTGTATCTGTAAACGACGAAAGACAACCTTAACAACGGACAAACCGAAACGACACGGCAGACAAAGTTAATAGTTATTACCTCCTCGTCCTCCTGAATCATCTCATTCACCTGCTCTCTGTGAGGCTGTGCGCAATTACATCTTTCAGCTTGTGGGGTCACGCACAGGAGTCATGCACAACGTTGCGCTATCCGCGCAGTTGCCTCGTGTCGCATTCACGCAGAGTCTCAGGACGTTTGCTAGACTACGACCATGCCCGATCGCCTCGACACGGACGGCTGTGCGGGCATCCAATGAGAGCAGTTCGAGCGCCGCGGAGTCCCCAGACCAAGAGGATTTCCCTGACCAACATACGCGTCCGCAGAGAAGGTGGGCTCGCACTCACGTTGGGTTGGGTGCGTTTCTTGTGCATTCCGGTGAGATTGCAGACACTGTCTCTTTAGGCTTCCAGAATATATATCTTCTTCACCGAGGTCATCGAGCAGATGCAGATGCCGTCTCCTAGGTGCCAGAGTGCCCGGGCTGGGGGGTGGGGGATCCGAGTGCTGGCAAACACTATGGCGCCCAGCAGGTACTGGGGCAAGTGCACATGCGGGCGGCGCGCTTTCGCGGCAAACGCTGCACACCCGGCCTGCCGCTTACAACAATGCCATCGTCGCACTTGCGCACTGGGCATGTCAGGGTAACTGGTTGAAGACATGTGGAGACGCGTGCTCATTCGCGGAGGCGCGGCCCGTACATATGCCGTGTGTTTTGTCCCGTGTACTGCGTGTTGCGGGAAGGCTCCTTTGTCCAGGCACGAACCTGAGTTGAGCAACGCCCCGATTCCGCCCCGCTACGGCGTCGCGATTAGGGTTTGCGCGGACATACCATCTGTGCGGCGCTTGAGTGACAATTATGGCCGCACAGATAACTGCAAGGATAACTGTCGCTCCTCGGCAAGTTCCTTCTTGCACACAGCGCTGTGGCAACCGTTCCGGCCGTGCCTTGCCTTGCCTTGCCTGTTCCCTCCCGGAGTCTACTTCGCTCCATTCGCAACGCTTCAATGCGGGCTCCCGCGCGGCCTCCCTCGGTCCACGCAGGCTCCTGCGACAGATAGCTTCCGACTCGTCCAGCAACGCACGAACGCCGAAGGTCCTGCTGCAAGGCTTTGGGCAGCTGCAGCAGGAAGTCGGGAGTCTGCGTTCTATGCTCGAAGGTGCGATCTGCGCGGGTGTCCGGACACAGTACGAGGAGCGCGGAGTGCGCGGCGGTGGCGCGTCCCTGAGGAGCGTAGAGAACGTCCTCCAGCTGGTCCTGCCGGCAGAGGTTTGGCGGGCGATGCTGCTGCCGCGGATACGCCTCCCAGAAGCCATCTACCAGGTCGTTGTGGGGCCATTGCTTGAGCAGGTGGGTGGTGTGGCGGGCGGGGACGGGGTCGGGTTTTTTTACTGTGGAAAGGTTACAGGCGGAGAGGCGAGAAAGGGCGCAGACAACGGGAGGGACATGCAGCCCTCCCGGTTTGGGGTGGTGGGCGGAACCAGAGGTTCGGGGCGCGGAATAGGAGTTGGGTTGGGACGGGTCCTGGGACTCAGCTGCCGATGATGCGCGAGGTCGGTACGCGGGTCGTAGCGGTGGGCAGACTGCAGGGGACATCGGCCGGCCAACCCCAAGTCGAATCCAGCGTCGATGTCGTACATCCGGCGTGCGTCAACATTGGTCGCCGCAGCCTTGCAGCGGTGGTGCCAATCGGCAGGTGGCCTTTGTGTCAGTGGCAAGCTAACCCAGTGATCGCGGCCTTTGTGTCTCACGAGTGCCGTTGTGGCTCTACGACTGCTCATGAATCCAAGTACCGCCCCCGTCCCGTCCCCGCCCCCGCTGCCTCGCCGTGCACCCGGTAGGACCGCGGCTACCTGCTTGCCCTGGAGGTGCTGCTCGAGGAGGAGGAGATGCTCCAGGTGGGGCACGCGGGGGGTCGGTTGGATAGCAGGCGCACAGCATCCGTGCGTATGCACGTACGTGCAGTTGCGTTTGCTCCCGGGGCATGGTCACCGGACATGATCGTGCGCAAAGGCGATGGGAGCAGCGGGTGGTATTAGGGCTGTCTCTGTGCTCTTCCCGTCCAGCCCACTGCGCGCCCACCCCGCGCCGCAAAGTACGGCATGGTCTCGTGTCTTGTGTGGCGGACCCTTGCCCCGATTCCACATTTCCACAGCCCAACTGCGTGGCTTACGTCCAATCTTCACCACTTCCAGCGCTCTAATGCGTGTCGGTACAGCCGTGCGGGCCGCCTGACCCGTTGCTAATCCTCTGTCCATTTGTTGGCTGCTTGCGTGCTCTTACGTGTCATTCCGTGTCATTACGTCTTACGTGTCATTCCGTGTCATTACGTCTTACGTGTTCTTACGTGTGAGTCATTCCAACTGGAATCACTTTTGAGCACACGCCTCTCAAGCATGCCCTGCATTTGCAGCTCATTGGCACACGTGAGCAGTTTGGTTGGTTGGTTGTACCCAACTTAGCTCCCCTTTTGAGGGGGACGATGCAACTGAACAGCCGGGCTTGTGTCCCTAGGAGGCCGAGGCCGTGCGCGAGGTGCTGAGCCGGGGCCGCGGCCTGGCCACGGACCAGGACGTGGAGCTGGTGCGCAGCTGCCTGCGGTCGGTGCCCGTGGAGGAGCCGCCGCCAGTGCCGGCCGCAGATGAGTGGCCGCGACTGCCGGCAGTTGATGAGCAGCCGGGGCTGGCGCGCGACGTCCGGCTGCTGACCCAGTACGCGAACGGGCAGCCGAACGAGCGCCAGCTGCTGCTGGAGGGCGAGCTCTTTGTGCGCTGCTGTGCGGCTGTGCTGTGCGGCTGCTGCACCGGCGTGCTGGAGGTGGGCGCCGGCGCGGGTGCGGGCGCGGGCGCGGGCGCGGCGGGCGGCTGCGACGTGGACATCGGGTTGGACGCGCTGCGTCTCAACCTGGGGCAGACCGCGTTCGACCCTGCAGGTGGGTGCGTAGGCGGCGCGAGCCGTGAGTAGAGGAGTGTATGCGTGGAGGGGTGCAGCATGTGACACAGCGTCGTCAAGAAGAAAGGGGCCAACGGCACAGGCTAGGCGGCCGATTCGTGACCCCGCAGGTTCGGTCAGATTGGTGTGAGGCAATGGCAGGGAAGGCTCCAAACGCCCCGCGGCCCAAGGCTCAAGCACTCGGTGCTCTTGAGTCTTGACGTGCAAGTGTTAAAACACTTGCAAGTGTTTCTAACACTTACTCTCCTGGGCACACGCCCGCGCGTCGGCCTCGTCGCGTCTGCTGCAGAGCTGGCGGAGGCGCGGGAGGGGCTGGAGCGGGTGGCCAAGGTCGCCGCCTACACCCTCGACAAGGCCCTGGCGGCCTGTTTTATGGAGACCGCGCCGGCGAAGTTGCGGAAGCTGCCCCGCCAGCTCACCATCCACGGCGTGATGCTGTACGGCGGCTATGTGACCCGCGAGCAGCTGTCGGAGTGGCGGGAGCCCGTCCGTGCCGAGTTGGACGGAAAGTTGCTCGCAGCCGGGGGGCTGCAGAGCGCCACCCTGGTGCTGAGCACTGCCCCCGCGCGGGTGCAGCTTTTTAACTGAGGTTGGAGCCAGCTGCTCGCATGCGTAGGTCTTGCGGCACATTCTTCCGACAACCCCGCTGTACTTTATCCAGGTATCAACACTGGATGACCTGTTTGAGGATTGCTGCCTGGCAGCGATGCCGGAAGCTAACGTTAACGAGGGCATAGCGATGTTGCAATCAGAAGCTGTTGTGAGAGTGCCCGCATATACTTGCATGTTTTGCAGGCTATATGAGCTGTCCGGGTGTGTCGTACGCGCAAGCCGTACCAAATAAAGCAAAGCAAAGCGAAGCGCGCCATGGCAAGTTCGACGAGTTGCAAGGGAAGGGTCTGTCCCCACGGTGGCGGAAGGGTGTGGAGATTGGGTACATGGAGTCCGGGGGCTGGATGCTGTACGATTTTGGCCACTTTGGATAGTGCCCCGGGTTTCGGCCATACAGATACAGATACAGATACAGATTACAGACTCCCCAGAGGGACTCCAGGCCACACGAGTCGATTGGCTCCCGACCCGCCGTAACAGAGTGGGTGAAACACCCGTTGTCTTAGCCGTGAGGCCCAGAACACGAAACATAAAAAGCGCAACGTGGCACACACACCAACTTGGCGCTGTGTGGACACGTGTAAACTTGGCATTTGCAAAAAAGAACCTGAGCGGTTCGTGGGTTTAGTGTGTATTGTCGTGAGAGAAACCTCCCGTACGGCAGCAATGAAGAGTATGCTCCTCAGGGCCGAAACCCACGCCCCCCGTGCGCCTGATGGCCTTGGCATCCGAAAGGAACGTGTTGCGCTGGGACGGCGTCACAGCCACCACCACGTTCCAATCGGACCGGTCCTTCCCCTGCCAGCACTGCACAAAGCTGCCACCCGCCCGGCATGCCTGGTCGTCCCGTCCGCTGGTATATGGCCCCCCTAGGGCCGAGAACTCACTCCGCTTCAGCTTCTCCAGCATCGTCCCAGAGACGTGCTTAAGCATCACGTGTCCATTATCAACAACCGGCAAGCAGCTGGTGAGCTGCTGCAGCTGCTCTTTGTGCGCGGCCATGTATGGCGACCTCGCACTCGTGCAGCCGCTGCGTGCTCGCCTCCAGCTTCTCGCGCTCAATCACCACCGAGGAAGACGCCATACTTTTTACGGTTGCTGCCGTACGGGTGGTTTCTCTCACGACAATACACACTATACCCACGAACCGTTCAGGTTCTTCTCTGCAATAGCCACGTTTGCATACGTGTCCTCACAGCGTCACATTGTTGTGTCAAGTTGCGGTTTCCGTTCGTGTTCTGGGCCTCACGGCTAAGACAACGGGTGTTTCACCCACTCTGTTACGGCGGGTCGGGAGCTTATCGGCTTGTGTGGCCTGCAGCCCCTCTGCGGAGCCTGCAATCTGTACCAGTATCTGTAACCATGTGAAGGAAACAGACATGGGGGGGGCGCTTGGCCCGCCCATGGCCCAGCACCGGGGGCAAAGATGTTCATGGTGCGCTGCATTGACCGCGCGCACAGCAGCAGTTGCTGCCGGCAGAAAATGGTTGGGAGCATCACCAGCACTGAGTGCCATCTGCACCACCGCCGTCGTCAGAAGACTATCCCCGAATGTTTTGTGTACCACAGCACTGCGCTGGATCCGCGCAATCAGTCTGGAGTTGCTGGCTGCCCATGGTGGGCCTCTCTCTCTTTCGTCCGGATTCCGTACATCGTACAACATATACCGATTCCCACTCCCAGCTGCATGGGTCCCTCCGTATCAACGCAAAAGAACAACCCTTCGGTCGGGACGTTACAAACGAAACTAACTGTTGAAGACCGCATATTCCAAGCAGGCTAGGTGTATGGGCCTTCCCCGGGCGCAACGCCCCACGGCAGAGCGCGATTAGGGACCCAAGCCTTGAAGCTTATTCGAACGGCCTTAATTGTTCCGACAACTGGCGTCCGCAGGGAATACTTATGCGTCCGTCCAAGCCACTCAACGCAGTCTATCAATCCTCGCCCAAGATGGCCCTTCCTGCGTCATCAGCCATCGGATGAAATAGGTTAATTGCCCGGTAGCCTCGCGTGACTCCATGAGAGGCACGCAGCGACAGCACACAGACAATCGCTTGCCCGGGAACACCTGCCGCCGTTTAGGCGACCCAGGCATGTGCGAGCGTCCTGGACCAGGTAAACAAACACAACCGCACAGACCGGTCATGTCGCTGCACTCCAAAAACCCGGTGGGCTCAAGCTGCAGGGAGCACGGCTGCGCGGGAGCCAGGGGCACGGTCGCCACAGCCGCGGCGCGGATAGCGCCTCAACAACAACCCATGCTTTTCATCAGTTCACCTCTACAACTGCCAGCGGCTCCGCGACGCTTACCATGCGAATATCTGCGGGTCTGTCCGAGGCACCTAGCGCAGCCCATCGCGTGTCACCCAAAACTGCCCTTTCTGCATCGTCAGCCGCAGGGTGCAGCAGTTTGAGTGCAGCGGCCGCCTTAACGCAACTTTTTGAGTGGCGCCCAGCGACAGCACACAGACAAGCATTTGACCGGGAACGCCGTCCTGCCCCACGGCTGCTTCAGGGGACCTTGGGCAGCATGAGGAGCGTCCTGGCCCACACACACAAATACCGTAAAGGAAGGGAACAAACCACAACCGCACAGATCGGTCATGTTGCAACAGTTGCCACACGCACGTCACGCCAAAACTCAACTGTCCAACGCCCTCCGCACCTTGCAAACCTGCCATTACCGTAACAGTGCCATTTACGAGGAAAAATTACATGAGAAGCGGACATTAAGGGCCGAGCCTCGTAGGTTGGTTAACCCCAGCGTCGACCCCGCGCACAGCCGCGCAATGGTATTTACTTCCGGCCACCGCGCCGCTTGCCGCCGCCCTGCTTGGGCGGCGTCGCGCCCGCGCCCACCAGCGGGGCGAAGGCGTTCCCGGCCAGCGCCGGGTTCGCGGCCCCGCGCGCAGCGCCGCCACCCGCCGCCCCGCCCTGCCCACGCTCGGGCGTTCCATGGTAGCCGCCCTGCCCTCCCCCGGCCCTGCCGCCCCCGCCGCCCCCGCCGTTCTTGTAGCGGCTCCGGCGGTTGGACCGCCGCGACAGCCAGCCCTCCTCGTCATCCAGACCGTCTCCGTGCAGCCCCTCCCCGTAGCCCAGCGGGTCCATGTCTCCCTGGAAGCCGTCGCCGCCGCCGCCCAATGCAGCCGCCAGCTCCGACTCCACATCCAGCCGCAGACCGCCGGCCGGAGCCTGCTGGCCGCCCCCGGCGCCTATGCCGGCGCCGCCGAACAGGCTTCTGGCAACGGGGGGCGGCCGCGCGCCGCCCTGCCAGGGGCCTCCCACGCCGCCTTCACCAGACAGGTTTATGTTCAGGCCGGGCGGCAAGTCCATCGGGGCCTGCGCCGCAGCGCCAGCGTAGGCCGGCCCCTGAGAGAAGGCTCCGGCGGCGGCATGCTGCAGCTGCGGCGGCGCGGTGAAGTTCACCCACACGGGCATCTGCCCCGTCGCCGCCGCCGCGTAGCCGGCCATGGCCGGCATTCCGCCGCCCTGCAGCAGCAGCTGCTGCTGCTGCTGCTGTTGCTGCTGCTGGAGCTGTTGTTGGACGTGCAGCGCCGCAAAGAGCTGCTGCTGTTGCTGGAGCTGTTGCTGCTGGTGCTGTTGCGCCAGGGCTTGCTGTCGCTGCATGTACTGCTGTTGCACATGCTGGTGCTGTACGGCATACACCGGCTGGGTGCCGTACCCGAGGATGGGGTACTGCGGGTGGTGTTGCGCGGCGTGCTGCTGTGCGCCTGCGGCCTGGTTGGGCTGCCATTGGGAGTGCGGACCGGCGGCAGCGGCCCCGCCGTCGCCCAGGACGCTCTGAGCATGCGCATGAGCTCCGGCCGCGGCGATAGCGGCAGCCGCCTTCTGCTGCAGCTGCTGCGACGGCAGCGGCGGCTGCAGCGGCGGCGCCGGCCGCTGCTGCTGCTGTTGCTGCGTGGTTGGCCCTGCCGCTGGGGGGTTCTGCTGGGCCGGCTGCTCCGCGACCGGCTCCGCAGCCTGGGCCGCCTCGGCCGCCCGACGAGCCTCCGTGAACTCCCACACGACGTATTGTGCGCTGTGGCACGCGGCCGAGCAGGCGGCCATCGGCCCCTCGGGCGCCTGGAGCACCTGCGGGATGTCGTCCCAGGCGCGCTGCTCCACCAGCCTGGAGCACTCCCGGCGCAGGGCCAGCAGCGAGCCCTCGAGGCCCATCTCATTCTCCATCACCATGACCGCGTACTTGGTCTCCAGGTCATCTGGCGAGGAGGCTGTCCCTCGCGGCCTGCCCACCTCGCCGCTGACCCGCTGCAGCGCTTGCAGCAGCTGGCTGGCGAATTGCAGCAGCGGGGCCACGCTGGTGCGGAACCAGGTGTGGCACGAGCGGAAGCTCTCCGCCTGGTCCACGTGCGCCCCCGTGACCTTGTGCGGCTTGAAGTCCGCCACCCCCGCGTTGAGCGACCGCGCGGCAGACCCAGGGGACGCAGGGGACGCCAGCTCCGCCTCCGGCCCCGCCTGTGAAGTGGCCGCCTCCGCCGGCTGCGGGTCGGCCTGTCGTGACGTGCAGACTGGGCAGGAGAACTGGTCGAGGAACTGGGCCTGTGGGGTGGAATGGGGGGCCAGAGCGTCAGTCCCGAGAGTGTGCGCGATGCGAAGGGCACCAGTAGTACAGGTAACTCTATCAAGCCTACTCGTCCCACCATCGCGACCTGTTGTATCCCGTTGATGCGCGGCGCATACCACCTCGAATAGACCCGCCGCCGGACGCCGCCGGCCCTCTGCCACCGAGCGGCGAACGCCGCGGGGAGGAGGCCAAGACGCAAGCAGCCTCACGAGCGCACATGCACGGAATCACGACTCCCTGACACTGTTACACAAGGAAAAGCGCCCGGCCGCTCCGAACGGCGCGCCGCGCCTTGCGGCCCACCTTGAGTTGCTCCTCCACCGCTGCCAGCCCGAAGTCGTCTTGCCCCGCCGTCAGCGCCTCCTCGCGCTGCTTGCGCGCCATGATGCTGCGAGCCGCGCGCTTCTTGCAGATGCGGAGCGCGATCCTGGCGCGCGTCGGTAAGGGGCAGGGGCCAGAGGGCAGGGGGCAACCAACGCGAGTGAGGCGGCCGTCGGTAGGTCCGCTTATCCGCGTGCTTGCAGGCAGACTGTGACTGTGACAAAGTGGAACACACGTCGCTTTTCTCCCGGCACCCCTCGCCCCACCTCAGCCCCAAGCAGCTGGAGCTCAGCTCCCGCAGTCGCTGCACCGCCTCACGCTCCCGCTGCGCCTGAGCGGCTGCCGCGGCCGCTGCGTCGCGCCGCTGCCGCCACCGGGTCCATGCGCGCTGGATGGTCGTGGCGGCCTGGCTCCGCCGGACCAGCTCGTCCTGCGTCGGCCGGTAGTCGTTGGCCGCGACCACGTCCACCGCCCTGGCGGCGCCGGCGGCCAGCGCTGCACACGGGACCGCACGGGGATGGCGCGTCAGGTACGTGAGGGCGCGTTTCTCCCCGCTGTGACCGGGTGTTGAGGTTTATAGACAGCACGGAAATCGCGCATTTTTCGGAACAAGCAGGCACCAGCAGGGAGGCGGGACCAGCGCGTTAAGCGAGAAGAGCCAGGCGGCCGCACCGTGCCAGTCCTTGATCTCTGGCATCAGAGGCTTGGCCTGCGCCGCGCGGGCGAGCGCCGCCATGGGCCCCTTCAGCTTGGGGTCCCCGAAGCCCTCAAAGTCGCGGTTGCTCTTGATGTCCACCTGCCGGATGCCGCCGTCCGGCGCGCAGGCGGCCGCCGCCAGCAGGCGCATGCGCTCCGCCAGCGACGACAGCGTCAGATCCGAGGCCGCCGCCGCCGCCTTGGCCTGCCGCTCCTGCGCGCTCAACTGCGGCGCAAGGAAGTCCGGGGCCACAACCGGTGCGAGCGCGCCACACGCCGCACGGAACAGCTTCAGCGCCTCGGACGGCCAGCCGCCCCGCGGCTGCGGCTTCGTCGCCGCCGCCGTGGCACCGCCCACCGCCGAGCCGGCGCCGCCGCCACCGGCCTGCTGCGCGCTGAGCTTCTCCTGTATCTCGAACGACAGCCAGGCGCTTGCAGCCGCCAGCAGCAGCCGCCGCGCCAGAGCCACCAGCCGCGGGCCCCGCGCCGACGGCGCAGCCGCGGCCCTGGAGCCGCCAGCGGAGCCGGCGGCGGGGATACCGCCGCGGCTGGGGCGGCCGGCCACCAGGAGCTCCAGGCCAGCAGCCTGTGTGGGCGGCTCAAGCAGTGGCAGGAGCTCCTCCGTCAGGAAGTACATGCCGGTCGGGCCGTCGTGGCCGCCGGCGCCGCCGTCGCCACTGCTGCAGGCGGCCATGGACGTCGCCGTGGCATCGCGCGTTGCCGCCTTGGCAGCGGCATCGGCTTCCAATGGCAGCGCCACCACCGCAGCGGCGGGGGCGGGAGCGGCGGCTGCCTTGGCAGCTGCCTCCCGTGCGAGGAGGTCGGCCAGGTGCGCCGCCATGACGGCCAACAGCCGCGCGCCGAGCAGCATCTGCTTCATCAGCGCCTCGCGCGCCTCGGTCGCCTGCTTGTAGTAATCAGCCGTCATGCGGGCGAACGCCGCCTGGTTGTACGCGCTCCCGCCGCCGGGGCCGCCGCCCATCCGGCCGCCGCCGGGGACCGCCGGGCGCGTCGGCGGGTCGAAGCCGAGCAGCTTATTCCAGGCGGCCGCGACGGCGGCCAGGCCGTCCTTGTGCGGGTCGCTCACGAAGGGCATGCCCACTAGGGTGCCCGCCACGCTGGCGGCCAGGAAGGCATTCTCGCAGGCCGCCACCACCAGCTGGCCCACCACCACCTCGGTCACCTCAAGGTACGCCTCCAGCGGCAGCACCCAGCCAGCGGGGGAGGGAGTGCTCTCGGGAGCAGCCGCAGCGGCGGGGGTCGCGACGACAGCGGAGGGCGAGGCGGACGCGACGACGGCCTCCAAAATGCCGTCCCTCCGCGCGCACCAGGCCAGGTAGTAGAGCAGCTCGCCCAGCGCACGGTGCGGCACGCCCATCTTGAACATGTTGAAGGCCTGGGCAGTGGGCGGATAAGGGCGGTTGGGAGATAGGGTAAACGTCACGACGTGTTGCATTAGTGGGGTATGACGTGGGTCGAGGGAAGGGTTTGGCGGCCTACACACTGGCGTTGCGGGGGAAATGCCTTGTGGGGCTAGCGCGGGTCCATCGCTGCGTCGGGCATGGCTTGAGAGAGATGCAGTTCGACATGGGGGGATGCCAGAACCGTGTCGTCAAACTGCATGTCTCCCATCAAGCACGTGTGGCACTCTGCTAAGGATCGGCGAAGACCGGCCCCCGACAGCGCCGACCGCGAGCGCCGGCGACGGGCCTCCCAGGCCCCTCAACTCCGCCCCTCACCTCCGCCCCTCACCTCCGCCCCTACCTCCGCCCCTCACCTGCAGCAGGACGTACTCGGGCACCGCGGTGCGCTCCGCGACCCGCAGCATCCGCGCGGCCGGCACGCCGCGCTGCAGCGACCCCCTGCGCAGATCGTACACCCTGTACGGCAGGGCCGTTGGAGCCAAGGCACGGCACAGGGCAGGCTTGCACATGATGCGAGTGTGCGCGGGATTGCGGTGCTAGAGCTCAAGTTGCGGCTGCTGCTTGCTCCCAGTGGAGGTGCAAAACGGGCTGAACGGGCCCCGGCACCGGTGTACGGTAGCGCGGGGGTAACGGTGCTGGCCTGCACCTCAGCCGCCCCCGCTCCCGCCAAACCCCGCCCTCACTTCTTGGCCTTCTCGTCGTGCAGCAGCACCAGCATCAGCGTGCGGAGCGCCACGTAGGACGCGGGCGGCGCCATCGCCAGGCGGCTGGGTCCCAGGTGCTGCGCATGTACGACCTGCTCCGAGACCCAGGCATGCAGGTCGGGCTTGGCCAGGCCCTCCGAGACCAACAGCTCCACCAGCCCTCCGTGGCTCGTCTGCAGCTTTTTCACGTGGTACGTGGGCGGCTGCTGCAGCTCCTGCTGCAGGGAGTACGACTGCGCGGGAGCCAGGGGCGCGGTCGCCACCGCCGCAAAGGCGCGGCGCAGCAGCGCCGCCAGCGAGCGCTGCAGGGGCGCCTGCGCAGGGGCATCATGAGGGCCCAGGGGCGGGGTACGGTCAGCACTGACAAGGAGCAAAGGCACAGCGCCATGCCGTCACCGCCACCCCGCTAGTCCCTCGCGCACTTCCGCACGGCTTGGTGGAGGGCGCTACCCTAAAACCCAACCTCACCGCGGGAGGGTCCTGCTTCTCGGCGCCTCGCAGCAGCACGGATGCCAGGGTGGTCAGCCGCGCGGCCCGCACCACCGGCCGCAGGGACCTGAGCGCCGCCTCGGCGCTGAGCGGCGCACCCGCCGCTGCGGGCCCCGCGCCGCAGCCCCGCAGGTACCTCTCCAGCGCGCTGACGGCCGCCGCGTGGGCCACGCACGCTGCCTTGGCCACCAGGTCACGGACGAGCTGGGCGACCGCCATGGGGCGGGGCAGCAGGCCCGCTGCGTCGGGCAGCACTGCCTGGAGCGACAGCGCAGCCAGGTGCTGGCGCAGCAGCGTGCGGCTCGGAACCAGGGGCGGCAGCTCCTGTTGCGACGCCGCCGCCGCCGCCCCCGGTAGCCCGGTCGCAGCGGCCTTGGCGGCAGCCGCCGCGTAGCTCAGGGGCTTACCAGTGGCCTTGCCCGGTGCGGCCGGGCCGCCGGCTGCCGCCCTGCGCGCCTCCGCCGCCTTCTCCGGTCCCAGCGAAGCCCACCAAACGTGCGTCGCCTGCTTGGCGGGCAGCCAGTCGCCGCCGCGCGAAGCAAGCCCGGGTAGGCCGTAGTGCTGCTCGAGGAGGGCCAGCTGCTTCTGCTGGAGCTCGGTGAGGCGGCTCGCGTTTAGCGCATCCGCTGCGGTCTGCGCCGCCCGCAGGAGCGCCAGAGCCCGGTCCAACGGCCGCATCGCGGCTTCCGCGGCTGCGGCTGCGGCAGCTGCGGCCGAGAAAACCCCGCCGACGGGAGCCGCTGCCGCCGTCGCGCTGGCACAGCTGGGCGCGGACTGCCCGGGCGGCGCCGCCGCCGCGTCGGGCCGCGGGTCGGGCTTGCCGAGCGCAGCAACAACGGCCGAGCCGTCCTCGGGTCCGAACTGCAACAGGAGGGTCAGGGCCTCCAGGTAGCCCGGCCAGAAGCCCGTGCGCTTGAAGCACTCGGCCGCCTCAGATAGCACCGGGGCGGCCTCCTGCCATGAGTTGCTGCCGGCGGCAGACGGCCGGGAAGCGTCCACTGAGGCGGCGCCGCCAGAGGCGCCGACGGGTGCGGAGGAGGACGACGAGGGAGCCGCGGCGGCCTCCCACGACTCCGGCACGGGCGCCGGCTGCGTCGGCACAGGCGCGTCCTTGCC
The DNA here is from genome assembly GCA_001584585.1 of Gonium pectorale. Lineage (NCBI taxonomy): Eukaryota > Viridiplantae > Chlorophyta > Chlorophyceae > Chlamydomonadales > Volvocaceae > Gonium > Gonium pectorale. The sequence continues at coordinate 260,700 of LSYV01000024.1, read as the reverse complement.
GCTCCCGCGCCCCGCCGCCACCCAGCTCTGCAGCAGCAGCCGGGCCTCCAGCAGCAGCGAATGGCCCCGGTACAGGAGCATACGCTCCGCCGTTCCAGTGCCGCTTGCGCCGGCGGGGGCGGCCTTGGCCGCAGCCGCGCCGCCCTCCTTGTCCTTCTTCCCCTTGTCCTTCTCCGCCGGTGCCGCCACGGGCTCTATGGAGGGCGCCCACCGGTCAAGCTGCCGCCGCAGCCGCCGGGCGCCCTCCGCGTCCGCCTGCGTGGCGATGCAGCGGTGCAGCACCTGCCACGCCCGCTCGTCGACGGGCGCCCAGGCGCCGCCCGGCTGCTTGGGCGCCTTGCCCGCGATGTGCTCCGATACCAGCCGCGCGGCCCTGCCCGTGTCGCCGTTGTCCAGCAGCAGCTGGGCCGCCCCCAGGGGGTCGCGCGTCCTGCAGGCAGGCGGGCGTTGCAGCCCTGGTTGCGACTTGAAAGCCGGCGGGTCATGGACACAGCGCTGTACCAGGCAACGGAGGGGGAAGGTTAAGGAAGAGCAGCGGCATGGCGCCCCAACACCATCCATAGCGCCCGGAAGCACACCATGGCGCACACATGCGCGAGCGCACGCACACGGCCCCGTCCGCGCACCTCTTGAGCCGGGCCAGCTCCCTCCAGTAGCCCAGCCGCTCCAGCAGGGCGTCCCGCTCCGCCTCCACCGGCATCAGCCGCATCGCCGCCACCGCGCCCATGTGCTCGCCGCGCATGTGGCAGCGCAGCGCGACCTGCCGCAGCGCGCGGCCGTAGTTGCCCACCCAGCGCCGCCGCAGCTCCTCGTGCAGGTCAAGGGCCAGCGGCGCGAAGCGCGCCGCCGCCGCCGCCTCGGCTGCACTCCGCGTGGCGCCCTCGCGCGCCAGCATCTCCTGCTCCTCCACCCAAAGCTCGTCATCCGATGCGCCGCCGTCGCCGGGGCCGCCGCGGGTCCCCGCGCGGGCCTGCCGCCTCCTGGCCATGTCCGCCACCAGCGTTGGCGGCGCCAGCAGCGCGACAAGAAGCTCCAGCTCGTTGGCCAGGAACACCTGCTCCACGCCCTTGACCAGCCACAGCAGCGCCCGCTTGCGCGCCTCAGCGGCGGCCACCGCGTGGCTGCCGGCGACACCATCGGCGCCCATCACGTCGCCGATGCCGCCGCCGCCAGGCCGCGACGGCAGCGGCAGCAGCCCGCACGCGGCCGCTTCGGCGGCCTCAGCCGCCGCGGCCCGTGCCGCTGCGTCGTGCTGGCTCAGCGCCTCCGCTGCGGCGTCCAGGCAGCAGTCCGCGGCCGCGCGGTGCTCCTTGCCGTCCAGCAGCATGCGCAGGGCCAGGCGGTGGTTGCCGGTCTTGAAGTACAGCTCGGCGGCGGCGGCAGAGTTGCCGCAGGCCTGCATATGAACAAGACCGACGGGGAATGGTCAACGGAAGAATTGGCTGGGCGCAGTTTGCAGGAAAGCACCCGAGCAAAGCCCAGATTCTATCATGGACCCATCAGACTGTCCAGCTGCTTCGTCAGGGGACGCAACATGTTGCCTCCGGGCCGGGCGTAATTCACTGAACGCTTTACGCTCTGTTCAGGATGCTAGAGCACCCTGCTCCTCTCACGAACCTACGCACTCCCTGAAGAAGGAAGGGCGGGCGGCAGCGTGGGGCGCACGTACGGACGTACCTGCAGGAACCTGCCGGCCAGCAGAGTCCAGCGCCGCAGCTCCGCCGGCGACACGGGGTCCGGCGAGTCCGCGCGCCGGCTGGCGGCCGCCAGCAGCTGCAGCGCCGCGGCGCCCAGCAGCCGCCGCCGCTCGGGCAGCGACTCCTCCTCCCTCGCGCGCTGGCGCTTCAGGTAGGCGTCCGCGACCTCGGCGCGCACCTGGGTCGAGGTGGGATGCACAATACACAAACGCATCAAACAGCAACCCAGCAGCCTGACCAACACCTGGCAGGCGCAGGGTAGCACGCTGGCGTCGTACAAGACAACAAGGACGCATCGAAGTGCTGTTGTGCCGCATCCTGGCCATCCCCTCTGCCCCTTCGCGCGGCCCATCCCACCGGGTCCGTCGCCTGGATGAATGCCTTTTTGGCCATGGCGTAGTTGTGGTTCTCCATCAAGTTGCGGGCGCGCTTGGCCCACTCGGCGCGGCTGCTGGTGGCCTGCTGCGTCAGGCCGTAGCGCACCGCGTCGCGACCGTCCTCCAGGAGCGACCTGGGGCGGGCCGTTGCGAGGGCGCAGGTACATTGGGAACGGGCTGGGTTCCAGCAGCATTCCGCCGGGGGCAGGGCGGGGCCGGGGGAGCCAAAAGATGCATAAGCTGTGCCGAGGCGCGAGCGCGCCATTTGTTTACGATGCGAACACAGGCTGGGGCCGCTCAAGCAAGGCCTTCCGGACAACACTAGCCTGGACGGCTGGGGGCATGGGCCTGAGATCTTCCGAATGGCGCCGGACGAGTCGGGGCCATTGCCTATCCTAATCTCATCCTAGCCCTCATCCAAACTCCTGAACCCTTTACCCCCCCCCCACGAGCTGATGACCCACTTGTGCACAGTGCGCGCGATCCCGAGGCTCTGCAGCAGGTGGTAGAAGGGCGCCCGCTTGGCGGGGTTGCGGTCGAAGATGACGACGTTGTTCTTGGCGCGCGTCAGCGCGGTGTACAGGTGCTTGAGCTCCTCCGCCAGCAGCACGTGCGCCCGGTCGTCAAACTCCAGCGTCCGCACGGCACCCGGGTCGGGGGGCGTCACCTGGGGGGCAGAGGGGTGCAAGGCGTTCTCCGAGGAGGAGCTCGAGGCGCATGACTCCCTGGTCACATGGAGGAGCCGGGCGCTCGGGCCGGCCAAGCGAGGCGGACCCGCTCCGCCACGCGACAAAACGAGGAGGCGGGACAGGCGCATAGGCGGCATGTCCCTGCGATAGAATCCTCCAGTGGGAACCGATCACAATGCCGCCCCTTGCCCCCGCCCCCGTCCCGACCCCCTGTACGTGCACGTGCACGTGCCTGCTGCAGGTCATACTGGTGGCCGTCCCCTGCCGCCACGCCTCCTGCTTCCCGCAGCTCCTGCAGGTACGACGACAGCACCCGCCACTCCGCGTTGGCGTCGCTGTCCGCGAAGAAGTCCACAATAAACACCTGCAGGAGCACAAGGGCGGCCCAGGGGCTGTCAGCGAAAGTCGATGCAGTGCAGCGAGTCATCGGAGGTGGCTACTGCAGGGTGACCGTGGGGCGGTGTGTCTTCTTCGGACACTCTTAACGAGCCTTCCGTTCCTCTTCGCAGTCATCCTTAATTTGATTGTTCTGAACAGTCGCGCTTACCGTGAATCCCGCCTCACCATGACTCGTTTGTCACCTACTCAGCCGACAGGTGTGCCCCCGTCGTCCACCAGGTATCGCCCGCCGCAGCCCCGCCCTGCCCCGCAAGTCGTGGGAGG
>LSYV01000024.1:195264-248859 GCA_001584585.1 Gonium pectorale | reverse complement strand
GCAATGCTGGAAACTAGACGGTTTCCTTACGGAGCGTAGCGTAGTATATGGAAACCGAGGTTTCCTGCGTTCCACGAGAGTGCACCCACACGGGTGTACGGCTGTTGTGTCTTAAGGGAGGTGTGAAGCCGGTGTAGGCTATTCTCGCCGATTACAACGTAGCTACGTAGGTGCTTGTTCCGAGGTCCTAGTGGCTTGGAAAGCCTCCGGTTTAGGCCTCGGGATAACACCACCCAGGCGTCCCCCTGCGGTGAATAAGAACGCTTTCTCTGCTTGCAGGTACTTAATGTGTGTTTTGACCGGACTGGTCTTTGGCATGTCAGACTTGGCCGGTTGGCATGGGTTCTGGTTGGCTTGTAACGGGAGGGGCAATGCTGGAAACAACGGGCATTCGTGTAAACCGCGGGCCCCGAAGCTTACGAGCTAACTTCGTCGCCCAGCTGCTGCAGGAGCTTGCGCGTCTTCTTGCTCGTCGCCAGCTCTTCCGGCCGCATGCCAGCGTGGTTCGTCTGGCGAAGCAACGACTGCCGGAACTCCTCCTCCGCCACCTCCTGAGCCGCAGTCGCCAGCGCCTTCTCATCGCCCTCCTTGCCGTCGCCCTCGTCGGCGCCCTCCTTGCTGCCACCCCCGCCGGCGCCGCCCTTTCCAGCAGCGGCCTTGGGGTCGGCCTGCCTCTTGAGGAGCCGGCGGATGAGGGCGTCCGCGACCTCCTCCCGGTGGGGCCGCGTCGCGGCCACGTGCAGCGGCGCGTTTCCCGCCATGTCGGTGAGAGTGGGGTTGGCTCCCGCCGCCAGGAGCTCATTAAGCAGCGCCGAGTCGCCCGTGAAGCACACCTGGGTGGGTGCGCAGGTCCATGGGCAAGCGGGCTGAGCCTAGGACTTATCCAACGTCGATCGATGTCAACAGATTCGACCTGTGAAACTGAGCGAGCGACTCACCAGAAACCACGCGCGCCTGCGCCAAGGCTCCGCCCAGCCGTCCGCCGCCCGTAGTGCATGGTATCCCGCAACGCAACCTGCGTCCCCCCTCGTGCCCATTCACACCCTGCTCTGCGCCTGGGCCCCTCCCAGCCGCCTGTTGTGCGTTGGCCGGCACTTCAATTAAAAGGCGGCGTCGCGCAACCTTCCCCACCACACGGTCTCATCAACCCGTTTGCCCACCTTGTGCAGCAGCGTGCTGTTCTCGTTCAGTTGCGCCTGGCCGGTGCCGGACTGCGGCGCCCGCTCGTCGGGGTCCACCACGCCCCTCGCCAGCAGCTCCCGCAGTGTCGGGCACGTTAGGTACGCGGGCACGTCGCCGGGGGGCGGGACGGTGCCCACCACCGCGCCGCAGATGAGGTGCCACACCGCCAGGCGGGGCGGCCGCCGGGAGCGCGCGCCGGTGGCGGTCCCTGCCGCCCGGCTCACATGCCAGTCGGGGCCAAGGGCCTCGCGGACCAGCTGAAGCAACATCTCCACCAGCGGAGCCGACAGCCAGGCAGGCCCCGCGGAGCGGGTGAGGGGCGACTTGGACGCGATGTCGTTGAGCGCCTGCGACCACGGGAGCCGCGTCGCGGATGAGGGCGAGTAAGCAACGAAGGGCAGTGACGGCATGAATGATGTACATATCGCGGGGCGACGTCCCAATGCTGGCTGCCTGTCTTGCTAGGCGGGAATGGTATTTTGTGAAGGGCATGGGCGGCGAGGGCGCAGAGCTTTGGGTCCGTGTTTGTGCGGGGCGCGCACCTTCGTGACGGGCCACAGCGTGACCTCTGCGTGCTGGAGCAGCCAGGCCTTCACCAGGCCGCATGCGGTGGGCCCCAGGTCCTGCCGCAGCGCGTTGCCGCTGAACCAGGGCCGCCAGTTGGCCAGAATGACGGCCAGCATCGCCTGCGGGACGGGCGGGGGCCGGCGAATAATCAGTGAAAGACTGCCCCCGTTGGCAGTGGCTGGTAATTGGCAGAAAGCGGTTCGATATCAGGAGCAGGGTTCATGGCGGATCGGGGCATTGGGTTGCACCCCATAAGCAGGAGCGGCAAGGAATCTCGCAGCCCTCGCACGGGGAGGTACACAACCCCAGGTCTCGCGCCATCTTTCACCCCTCCGTGCCCCAAAGATCCAATGCACCGACTCCGCCGTACAGACGTCGTACTGCTGCACCTGCATGTCGCTGGTCCCCTTGCTGTCCTTGCTGTCCTTGCTGGCTTCCAGAGCGCACAGCGCGCGCGACAGCGCAGACTCCGCCGTCGCGGCCGCCTTGATGTTGGTGCCGCTGCTGCTGGCGCCGCTCGCCTCCGCCGCGGCCAGCTTGGCGAGGTTCCGCAGGTGGACGTTCTGGCGGGTGATGGCGCCACCTGTTGCGTACGGGAGTGAGCAAACGGGCGGTTCCTACGATAAGGAAGGGGGGTCCCAGCGCACGGCCTTTTACCACAACGTACACCCCTGCCCCTGACACACGAACTACCCGTACACGTGCTGACACAGCACGGTCGACATGGCACAACCGGCTCCTGACGACTTCACACGCTCCACCCAGCCGCTCCCTTACCCTTCTGGCCCTTCTTGCCCGCCTTGCCACCGGTGGCGGCTCCAGCGCCACCGCCGCTCATGTCGCGCGGCAGCGACGGGTCGGCGCCGGCCTTCAAGAGCACCTCCAGGCAGGCCGCAGACTCGGCCTGGAGCGCCAGGAACACGGGCGTCAGTCGCTCGCCGTCCACTGCCCGGTTCAGCGCCTGCACATGCGCCTGCGCCTGCGCCTGCGCCGCCGCGCCACCGGCGCCGCTGCCTCCGTCGCCGGCTGCCTCCATGGCCGCGATGGCGGGCTGCAGCAGCGCCCGGAGGATCTCCACCTTGCCACGGGCCACGGCCAGGTGCACCGGTGTGTCGCGGAAGCCCCCGTCGTCGGTCATCTGCTCCAGCGGCTGCGCGCCCGCCTCCAGCAGAGCGCGCACCACCTCCAGGTGCCCGTGCTCAACGGCCCTGCGGTCACGGCGTCAGTCGCCATTGAGTCGGCCCGTTCCGAACAAAGCGCTGTAAAGGTCCGGAGCGGAGAGTTCATGTTGGGTACAGCAAGGCCAACAGTGCGACCTGAGTCGGCGACACGTTTGGGGATCGCCCAAGGAACAAAGTGATAGTTCCGCTGTGTTGTCAGGCCGTTGGCAGCTCCGGTCCCCGTCCCGTCGCTTCCTCTGCCCTAAGGCAACTCGCATTCCGGTTTCATTACAGCGTTGCTGCCAGGGCCAGGTCCTTGGGAGATCAAGGTACATACAGAAGCGGGCGATAGGCGCCTTCGCTGAAACGGTAAAGCGAGGCACAGAAGCGCCGACACTCGCGGCTGCGGGAGTGCCAGCAACTGTAAGCCTGGCCCATCGAGCCTGAGAGGCCCGATGCCCGCAGTTACAGCAGGGGGCCGCCACACGGTGCGACAACGGGCGCCCATGACTGCCTCACCAGTAGAGGGGCGAGGGCCCGCGGTCCGGCGGCGCGGCCAGGAGCTCGCTGGGCTGCACGTTGTGCGCCTGCCACCAGCGGCCGTTGGGGTCCAGCAAGGCCGCCACCGCCTCTGCGTCGCCCTCTCGGACGGCATGGTGCAGGGGCGACATATCCTCGATCGCGGCGACCCGTGGGTCGGTGTGGACCAACAGCTGCACGTGGGCAGGAGAGGGGGAGTGCATCATGCTGGGCAGCAAGGCCCGGTCTATCAAGGCAAGTCCATGCGCCGTTTATGACACGGTTGGGGCTGTCTGCCTGCTGATAGGGGTATGGTGTCTTGGAATGTATGGCTTGCACGGCAACGCGTGGTGGCAGTGCAAACCCCCGGGGTACCACTCAGTCTCACCTCTGGGAGCAGCTCAAGCCGGCGCTGCTTGAGCGCCCAGCCTAGGGCGGTCGCGTCGCCCTCCTTCTCCGCCATCGCGCCGCGGTTTCGCAGCCGCGCAGCCAGGCCCAAGGCAGTCAGGAGCGGCAGGGGGGCGCCGCGCTGCACGGCCAGGATGAGAGGGCTCCTGCGCAGCAGCGACGTGCGGCCAGCGGCGCTGTAAATCAGTGCAGCGCTCAGCGCACATCACCGCTGCATCCATCCGCTTCTGTGGCACCAGCGGCAGGCGCTTGTATGGTACGGCGATACGGCATCACAGTGCGTACGACACCGTACTACATCATAGGCCGACCCGCATGCGGTCCCTTTGCAGATAAAGCGTGAAGGGAGGGGTTCGCTCGCAAGGAGATGAGCGGGGCGCTGGGTGCAGCCTGGGGGGCTCGCAAACGCAGGCGCGTTACCCTCTCCCGTGCCCGTGAACTGCAGTTTGAGCATGTCATACCAGCAGCGGTGCACAACAATGCCGCGCAAGGCCCCCCCCAGCACCCCCCCCCCACACACACAAACACACAATCGTCGTTCCATTGCAACACATAAAATGCGCCTGAGAAAACACGGGAGCACCGACACGCACAGGAAGCCGCATCGCCCTCACCGCGACATCAACCGCACGATGCTCTGGTTGCGCCCCAGGGCGATGCGCGCCACCTCGGCGGCCCGCTTGTCGGCGCGCTCCAACAGCGCTTCCAGCAGCGCCGTGTGGGGCGGCTCGGGAGAGCGGAGCGTCTCCCAGCTCCACTTCATCCAGCCAGGCCTGGGCGGGGGCAAGCCACGGGAACGGACCGGGTCGGGTCGGGCGTCTCACCGCTCTCTGGACCGACTGGTGCTACCAATCCTCTACGAAAGGCATTCAGCCGTTTGCAGCAGGTTGCCGTACCTCGCGTACAGCCACAACTGCGACTAGCCGGGACAGAGCGCCAGCGGCGGGCAAAGGGCGAGGGCGCTGCAATGCTGCGGTATGCGCATCAAGGTACACCCGCCATCCGTTGCACAATGCACTTGTTTCTTTCCGGCGCCCCGGCATGGCCCGACAACCCTAGCACACACACGCACACACTACCCAACCCGGCCGCAAGCCCGGGTCCCGGGCGCCCCAGGCCCCTCCCGCCTCTCACAGCTGCACGCTGCTTAGCTCCGTCAGCATCTCCAGGTCGCACAGCTGTACGGCAGCCCGCCACGCAGCGCGGCGCAGCTCGTCCAGCAGCGTCACCAGCAGGGAGGACTGCGGGCTCCAGTGCCTGCCCGCCACCTCCTGCAGCACCAACGCGAGCGACGACATCTCGTCGGGCCCCTTCTCCTTCGCGTCGCCCTGTTTCCACGCCTTCTGGAGCTCTTCCAGGATTGTTGGCGCCGGCTTAATCGCGTCCCTGGCGGCCTGCGTGTTCAGCAGCTGAATGATCGGCTTCAGCTCGTCTAGGGTTGAGGCATGGCGCAGGCGGGGAAGCAAGCGCTGAATCTCCGCCACAACGCTGACCGGCTGCTTGGGCTGCGCCGCGGCGCCGCCAGCCGCCTGGCCCCTGCCAGGCTGCGCGCCCCTCTGCCGGCCCGCGGCAGCTGCTGCTCGGGGGGCGCTGGCTTGCGCAGGCGGCTGCTGCTGTTGCGGGACTTTGCCGTACTGCGGGTGGTCCTCCCATCGGAGCTCCTCGTGGGACTTGGGCCGCGCCGGGGGGTGAAAGCACGCGCGCGCCGAGACGGACGTGAGGAACCCAAAGGGCCGGTCCGAGTCGCCGTCCGGGTCCGGCGTTCTGCTGTACACCAGGTTGCGAGTGCCTGGGCCGACAGCCGCCACGGCGGCCTGCTTGGGGCGCAACGCCGCGGACACCGCGGCCTGCGCCCCGGGCGGCGCAAAGATGCCCTTGAATATGCCCATCCCGGCTGCGGACTTGCCCCCAGGCGCCTGGGCAGGTGCGTCGCTGCCGCTGGCGGCGCCGCCGGGCGCCTCGAGCCCGTTGACCCAGATGCCGGCCAGGGGGCCCAGCGGCACCTCGATGTTGCCGCGGGCCCCTGCGGGCATCCGCTGGGGCTGCTCGCGCGCCGCCAGCGCGTCGTCGTCGCTCTTCCACTTCTCCAGCCTGCGCCGTCAGTGCGAGGGCAGTGCAAAGCGCAAGGTGCCGGAAGGGCAAACGGTCGCTTTACGGTCGGCGGGCGAGCCCGAGCTGGGACGAACAGCACGAGCCTACAGGATTGCTACGTTGCTGTCTTCCCGTACACCCCGCCGGCGCGGGCGATGATTCGTGACCTCTCGTGAAGCAACAAGGATGCCCTGCGACCCCACTGGCTTGGAGGCCCCAGACATCCCCACCCATCGGGGGGGGTCTCCTACGCCAAGACCACCACAAGTTCTTTCATTGAGGGCAGTATGCGATTCGGTGTCCGCGACGCGATACGTTTCCCATCTGTATTACCCCACCCATCGGTGAGTGGCCCCCGCCCATCTTCACTACCCCCACCCATCGGCGCCCCGTCCCGCGCAACGCGCAGAAGGAGAAGGTGCTCACGCTTTGCACAGAAGCCCCGCGCGCACCGCCCAGCCGCGCGCGCTGAGGCCGCCCCGGCCGTAGCCGCGCACCACCAGCTGCGGCTGCGCGGCCAGCACCTCGCACAGCGCAATGGCCCGCTCGTGCGCCGCCCAGGCGGGGGCGCTGCGCAGCACCTGCGGCGGGCGCAGGTTACAGAGTTACATGCCCTCCAAGGCCGTGGGCCCCATGGACGGACGGACGGACGGAAGGCGAGCGGGGGGTCATGGGCGGGCGTGAGTGGCGAGCAGCGGATGGGGTGGAAGGCGGGCGGTGCGGTCGGCCCCCCACCTGCAGCGGGGCAACAGCATCCACCAGGTGCCGCAGCATGGAGTCCGAGTCGTCGGCGCCCTGCTGCAGCAGCAGCTCCACTGGCGTCAGGGGGTTGGAGCGGTCCATGCTGCGGCGTGGGCAGTTGGGTGGTCGATGCGCGGTTGACGGTTGGTGCGTGGGCGTCGAAAAAGAAGGTCTGGGTTTCGGGTGCTCGCAAACAGGGGCGTGTCGAACGGCTGAAACGGCAAAGGGGCTACGGGCTGTGCAGATTCCGGTGGGCAGAAGCTCCCCCCTTCTGCCTCGTACGGCACGGCGCCGCTACCCTGGCCTACTTTGCCATGGCCGTCCGTTGTGTACGGCACTCACAGGTCCAGCACGGCCGCGGGCCGCTTGTCACGTATCATGTGGACAATGCGCCAGCCGTTGTTGAACACCTCCCAGTCCCAGTCGTGCTCGTCCTCCGGGACGCTCTGCGCACAAGCGTCGTCCGTCCCGCGGCAGCTGCCCTGGCGGTACGCCCCCAGCACCACGCGGTGGAGCAGCGAGTTGTGCACCGCCGTCTCCCCAGGCCGGCCGCCGTCCCACTGCAACAGAGTCCAGTCGCCGTGCTCCTTGGTGTCCACAAGGACCAGCACTTTCTGCAGACCGAGACGGGGCATAAGCAGCGGGGCATAAGCGGCGGGGCATGAGTAGCAGACGTGCGGAGAGAATAAGGCAGAAGGAATGGGGCTGACTGAGGCGATGTTATGGAGAGCAGAGCTGGACGCAGAGGCCAGCGGACGCAGCGCGCCCCCGAGGCAGGCCGGGGCGCAACCGACCGCACCTGCGCATAGGTACAGGTACCCTGCGCAGCTTGGATTGCACCCAATGCGTTGGAATCTGGGCTGTAGCAACAACGGCTCCGGCGGCGCGGGGCCCCGGTCCTGCGGGGATAAGACTTCGGTCCTGCGCATTGGTGGGCGTCCTCAGCCTGCGGCCGCTCGCGATGGCCTGTTCCCAACCCCGCCCCCACACCCCTCCCAACAAGCCCGCGCACGCCGCCGCCCCTCTGCCGCCGTCCCTCCCTCGAGAGCACGTGGCCGCACTTTGAGCATCTTGTCGCTGAGCGCATTGACCGCGGCGACCTCCACCAGCTGCGCCACCTCAGCCTTGGTCAGCAGGAAGCCCGTGGCGCCCAGCTTCTTGACGACCCCGTGCAGACTGTCTTCGTTGCCCAACACCATGGCGTCGATCGCATCCCCGATGAGACCCTCAATCACTTCATCTGTGCTGGGCTCGGGCGGCGCGGCTGGCGGAGCCGGCTCAGCGGGCGGCGGCGGAGGCGGCGGAGGCTGTGGGGAATGCGGAGGCGGGGCCGCGAACGGAGGGTGCGGAACCGGTGCCATACCGAAGTATGGCATGCCGAACGATGGCATACCGGGCGGTAAGCCGTAGGGCGGCTGCATCGGGGCTCCGGCGGGGGGCTGCGCAGGCACCCCGTAGGGGGCTGTGTTTGGTGCCCCGTATGCTGGTTGCCCCTGCGGCGGCGCCTGAGCGGGGGAGGCGGGGACGACGGGCAGCTGCAGGCGGAGCGGGACGGGGCGGGGCGGGGGGCAGAACAGAGGTGGGAACAGGACAAGTCGTTCAACAGAGGTCAGGATCCAGACGCAGCTTAGAACGACTTCGGTGAGCGAATGAACCGCTCGGAGGAAGACATGACCCATGAATGCCGGCAGAACCACAGTATACGCCGTCGAAACGCTTGAGGGGGGGCGCAATGGCAGCACGAGGGGAAGGCGACGGGGAGCACTGGAACCCACTGTCACGTAGCCCGGCTCTCCAGGGTGGAGGTACTTGCACTTGTCCCCATATGTACAGCGGCCAGTCCGTGCATACACACATGACTTCGTTTTGTAGAGGTTTCCCTGCGGCGGCCATCGCAGTGTTGTGGCTCCACGCGTGCGATGAGGGTGGTTGCCAGCTGGATAGCCGTTTCAAGCCGGAACCTCCTGAAGCAGCATGCGATGGTGATGCTCCTTCTACCTGGACTGGCGCCGCTGGGGCTGGGGCTGGGGCTGGCGCTGGGGCTGGAGCTGGGGCTCCGGGAGCGCGGAGTTCCTCGGGCCCGTGCGCAAATTGACAGCGATCACCAAGCGGACAAGATCCTGGCAACCCATTCCAATTTCGACAAAAAGCCGTCTTGTATCTTGACATATTGCCGACGGTTGCAATTGGCGGTTATAAGGGCTTCTCGCATTTGCTTAGTAGCTAAACATCTATGCACATGTCATTAGGTCTACAAGGGAATTCACCGCGATGATGGCGAAACGTCTACAACCCGTGTTGCAAATCGTACGGCACCCGTGAAGGCTGCGCACCCTCGTTGGGCCAGCGGAGGCTTGTTGCATGCAGGTTCAATGCACTGAAACATGGAACCCAGTGCATGGAACCCCTCACGGGCCCCTCTCTAGCTGCGGAGGCTACGGTGGCCAGGGTGGCCGCCCCTCTCCCCTGGGTGGCCGCTGGCGGCCACCTCGGCCACCAGGCGTATGTCACCGGATGCCACGTACCTGACATCGCAACAGGACAATGGAATCTGCAAGGTGGCATGTAATTTTGGCACGTATCCGGGTGACATACTTCACACACAGAAACACGACAATGTGTGGACGCCCCAGGACGGCCGAACCTGGCGTAACTTGCGTGACAGGTGCGGACAAATGGTACGCATGCCGTGAGCCGTGAGGGGAGGCGAGGACATGGCACATGGGGCGCTGGATCTAACCTATGTGCACCAAGCGTACGGCTGTACGGTGATGGTGCTGTGTCTCTATGGGCCTGACTAAAGCCCCGCTTACTTTCATTAAGCCATTCATTTATTCTTTCCTGTGCAGTCGAAGACTAGGCCCGCGTTTCTCGGGTGTTGAATGCGCGGCATTTTGCCTCATTCTGCTCGCACATTCCAGTCAAGTGCGCGACGAACAGCCGCGTTCAGTGTGCACCCAGAGGCTGCGAGCGGTGGTGCCATGGTGGCAACCGTCGCGGCAACGCCATCGTCGCCGCGGACGCCAAAACACATCATCCGCACGTTTAATTACAAAGCGGACTTCGAAGACCTGAAGGACATCTGCGCAAACGTTTGTAAGTGTCAACGCCCTCGGTCTGGCGCTACAGGAATGTGGCCCACTGTGTGGCTCCGCTCCCTCTTGAAGCCCCCACGCGTCTCCCCAACTCCACGTATGCACATCGATCCCGTTGCCTCACATTCATGCAGATGGAGGCACGGACTACATGCCGCGCATCATGCACAGGGTAGCGCACGACCCCGGTCACCTCGTGCTGGCAGCGGCGGTGTCCGAGCACTGCCAGCACGCGGACCAGGACCGGGGCCTTGAGCAACTGGGCCAGGACCAGGCGGGTCCGATTGACGCAATTAGTAGGTCCACAATGGTGAAGGGCGTGGGTCTGGGCTTCTGGGGAGGAAGCCCTGTGGGGTTGCAATGTGATAGGGCTATGCCAAACGCTGGGCAGCTCGCGATGGCTCGCGGTGGCAGGCATGCGAGGGACTTGAGCACGCACAAGGGGCTGCGCAGTCATAGTTCTCATAGCCCATCCAGGGCGCGTGGGCACTTCCGTTGGAATGGTTACTTTGTTTCATACATGTTTATGTATAAAACAGCGCAATACAGGTGCCGGGGTCTTTCGTGGCTGGATGCCATGCTCAGCGCAGCGCTAAGTGCCTGCCTAGCTATTGCCCCTCGCAGTTCTGGCACGGCCTTTGCTCCGTGCAACCACGAACCGGCCAGCGATTGCCCCGTGCCATGCCCCTGAACCGGTGCGCGCACACAGTCTGTGGCGAGCGGCGGGGCGGCGCGCTCTTCCTGTACGGCCTGCGCGTGAGGGAGAGCACACGTGGACTCGGCCTAGGGCATCTACTGATGGTGAGCGTTACGATGGCACTCATCTCCCGCCACATTTGCAGCAAGGTTGCCTGAAAGGCAAAGCGAACGGGGCCGACCTGAGGTTACCTTTTTGTGAAGGTAGTTCTCAGTCCACGTCACGAAAGCTTCATGCCATCACGCAGGAGGCCATATGCAGGTCGTCACCTGAGGTGGACGCGGCGCCGCCCGCGCTCCTGCTTGCGCCGGACCAGCCGGAGACCGGTCCCAGCCTCGCGGCGATAGCAGCGCCCCCGGCTGCTGCCACGGCCACCGCCTCGACCGGCGCGCCCCCGCCCACAGCCCCGACCTCATCACGGGGCCCTGCGGTGGCCGTGGCGCCGCCGGGTATGCCCCAACCCGCGCCGCGGCCTTCTCCGCCTCTGCTCCTCAGCCACGTGGTCACGTGCACGACATCGTACAACCCCGCCGCCCAGCGGATCATTGGGCGACAGCTGCGCGGCCCGCTGTGTGAGGTGGAGTGCTGGCCGGCGGGGGCCCGCGAGGCGTACGAGGAGGAGTGGGGCTGGTCCTGGGGCCGCTGCCTACCGGAAGGCGCGCCAAATATGCTGGACTGGATCCCAGGTGCGGTCTAGGGTCTGCGGTGGCTCGGTCTTGTGACCGAGTGCTGCTAGGCCCATATGTTGGTGAGGGCCTTGCGGAGACACCCACAACCCCCGCAGTGGCCGTTGGTCAAGCGCGAACTGACGGCGCGGGCGCGTGCGCATAGGTAGGACTCAGAATGAATGCGAGGCCCTTGAGATGGGCTGGAGGCTGCGGGGCTATCAGTACAGTAGTATAGGTCTCGCACTCTTGGCAATCGCATTGTTCGTTGAAAGGCGGATGCCTCCACGTCCATTGCACAGGTGTGCGGAAGGTCTTGGAAGCTGACGCGGAGGCGCAGGCGCTGCTGCCGCACTGGCGGCGGGCTGCGTCAGAGGAGGACCTGCGGGGCGCCGTGGGGAGCCTCTTATACGACGCCCGCAGCAGCGGCAGCGACGGAGCTGGCGCGGGCCTGGGCCTGGCTGCGCAGGTCCTACAGCCGCTGCTCTGGCTTCCGATGCCGTGAGTGCGGTCCGGGTGTCCAGCATTCCCCTGTGCGTGGAGGCCTGAAGGGAGGCCAGGCACATCTGTAAGCGTGCCCGCGCCCGGTTGTTCGGGCGCTTGAGTTCTAACAGTGCCGAAAGCGACGGCACGGTTAGTGCGTGACGTGGGCGTCGCTTTCCCCTCACATGCGCGACTGGGCATCGCTCAACGTACCCTACGACTGCTGTGCCGGAACTTCACATTCTGCTTCCGTGTGGCGCGCAATTGATATCTTCCTTCAGGTACGACGTTTGGCCGCTTGACAGCCCGTTCGTGCGGCGGGAGCTCGCGGCTGGAAACGTGTGGCTGTGCACGGTGCCCGCGCTGGCGACCCAGCCAGCAGTGGGACCAGGGCCGGGGCGGGCGACGAAGGAGGCCGGCGGGGGCCCGCCGACGGTAGGCGAGCCCAATGGCAACGACCAAGCAAGTGGCGGGCGCGACGGCAGCGAGGTCGTGGCCGTCATGCTGCTGACGTACTTCGACACGTTGGGCCGCGTATGCGCAGGTATATATCATGGGACTGCGGCGTTTGCGGGGGCTGTTGAGCTGATTGAGCGTGGCAAGCTATGAACATTGCCATGGGCAGGTATACTGAAGCCGCGGCATAGCTAAATATGCACATCGTGGCTGTCGCTGAGGCCGGACTAGAGCTCCACATTCTCGCGTGCTGTCCGCGTGTTTCGGTCGTCCGGTGCTGTGCTTAGCTTTGATGTCACTCACCGCACCGCTATGCTGTACGCCTACGCCTCAGGCATCCTGGCACGGGACAACGCGGCGGTACACGCCGCCGTGGCACACGCAGGCAGCCTGCAGCCGTACTTCTTCGCCAGCATCCTCCGGAACCCAGCCCGTGCGGTGCCGCCGCAGCCAGGCGGCGAGAAGAAGCGCGGAACCGCCCCCGACCCTTCCTTCCCCGCCTTGTACAACGCAACGGACGGCTACCGGGACTTTTGGGTGTACGGCCGATCGTTTGACGAGCAGCTCCAGAACTAAGTGCATGATTCGAGTGAGCGAATAGCGTAAGGGCGGACGAATGACAAGGGTTGGTCTGTGAATGTGGACTATGGATCAGCCCTGGGGCTTCCTGAGCGTCAGCGCACATTAGTGATACCCGCAAGCACGGGTACAATTACATATGCCACGCTTTTTTATCTGCTGATAGTGGGTTCAAGCTCATCACGTATATCTTTCATTTATAATGCGTAGTAGCGAGTGGGAACAATGTCCGCTTTACTTCCCAAGCTGCATCCTGTTGCTTAACGCAACATGACTCGTGCCAGGCTCCTGGATCCAGGGACATGGCAGGTTATTTATGTGTCTGGATGTGCATTGCACCATCAACCCAGTATGCAACGTTCATGAGTCATAGGTCAACCCTTTGCTGCTCGTCAACGTCGATTTTTGGACAAAGTTGCGCACCGGGTGCCACCCACCCGCCAACACTCGGTTTCCTCAGCGACATCAGCGGACGAGAGCACGTTGCTCAGTGCTATACGGACAGTGTAGGGACTTCAACAACATGCAATGCCCATGAGTATCGCGGGACTTGCGCGGCACTTCGTACCACTGCCCACGCGCCAAAACGGGTAGACGTCACGACAGCACCTCACCAAAAGTCTGTTGACGTACCGGAGACGGCCGCAGAAAGCCCTCAAGGCGCTCTTCTTATGTTTGGCTAATACATCCAACCGCCGGAGTGCTGCATACTGCTTTCGTTCCTTCAGCGGAGCACAGGCATGCCGTCTGGCCCCATCAGCCCTTCGTTCACCAGGAACCGCCGCAGCTCCTCCTCCTCCCTGGCCTCCTCCTCTTCCGCCCGGTCGTCCGCATACACGCCGGCGTCATCGCCATCCTCATCGTCATCGTACGCGCCGTACTCGTCATCATCCGCCTCCTCCAGATCGTCATCTTCACGCCACATCTGGCGCAGTTGCTGCGCCTCGTCCTTTGCTAGCATGCGCCTGATGACGCGGGCCAACGGGTCGGCGGCAACATGCCGCCCAGCCGCCGCGGCCTTGCGGCCTGCACCTGCGGCGACTGCCCTGGCGGCAGCCGCCGCCGGTGAGGGTGCGCCCCTGACGGCGCCTGCACCAGCGCCGGCGGGCCCGGTCGGCGCGGCTGCCGCGTGCGGTGCCTGACGCTCCACCTGCAAGCCGCGCAGGTGGCGCTCATGTGCGTCGCGGACCGCCTTGTGCCACTTGCGCCATCCGCCCTGCTTGCTGAGGAAGGACGTGATGAACCTGGAGCCGCAGTGAAGCAACGGGAGAACGGACCACGTTCAATGCACCAAAGGGTCAGTCATAGGCTCATGCGTACACAGAAGCGACAATAAGATATCGAAGGATATAAAGTAAAACCGCACATGCAACAGCTCTGACAGATGCTTAACGTGCTTACGGCGGTCAGACGCGCAGCCATGACCAGTCATGACTCAAGCCGATATCACCTGTCCGCCTGGTGCTTCTGCTGCATATCATCGAGAATCTGCCGCATCTCGGTGGGGTCCTCGGGCAGCACCGCCGGCTGCCGCCGCCCGCGCCGCCGGCTGCCGCCGCCAGCGCGCCCTCCACCGCCCCCGCCCTCCGCCTCGTCTCCAGATTCGCTGCTGCCGTCGTTCTCCAGGCCGCCCAGGCGGGCCAGTAGATCCAGTTGCTCCTGCACGAACACAGTCAACGCCGAGCGTGCGTGGTAAGCAGTGACACTCGCAACCCATACGAGCATACGAGCAGGAAGGCTTGTACAGCGCCGAGTGAATGCCTAGCGTCCGACCATACCCTACCTTGAAGCACAAGCACGCCACTCACGGAATTGCAGTGTTTCCTTTTCACAGTGCGCACGCTGATCATGGACCGTTGCACCCCGACAGCCGTGTTCACAACAGACAAGCCGATGGCAGTATATCGTGCACTTACAATATCAACTTATCAATCTTGGCCGAGCAGTACGTCACTCACCCGTTCGTGGGCTTTCTGGGACCATTTCCGCGCGGCCGCCAGCGTCAGCGGCTTGCCGCTGCCCGGCCCGACGGCGGCGCCGTTCCGCCTTCGGAGGACTCTGGTCAGCGCGGCCCGCTCGTCACGATCCCGACCCGACGCGAAGACCCGCGCGAAGCACTCGGCTGTTGCATGGGCCAGGACAGCGCGGCAGCAGGTAGGCGCTTCAAGAGGCTGTAGAAGATTGGCCTTGTGCTTAAGATTGTGTTAGCTTGGTTCAGATATAGCGTACCTGCGGTCTTGCCCTGCACCTGCCGCGCCACCTCACGCCAGAAGTGAGGATGCGTAGGCTCCGTGCGGAAGTAGGCGGTCTACAAGGGGTGGACGGGAAGCAGACCGCAAGCGGCCAACATTCGTTAAAGCATTGGCACCTACCCGATGCTCTCTTCACGCATCCGCACACCCCCTCAGCTACCCCCTCCCCCCCATTCGGTGTCCGCGACGCGACCCGTTTCCCGTTCCTTATTTACCAAGTACAGCCCTGTCGAGCATCCATGAATGCGTTCGCCCATGAGACGTGCATGCTTCAGCAGAGGTCGTACATCCGAGTATGATGACACACCTGTAGCGCCTGGACTTGCTCCAGGGTCCAGCCATCCTGCGCAGCAGACGGAATCGCAGCGTGTAGGCATGATTTCCGCGTGTGCAGGCCTGAAATGGCATCTTGCTAACGCAGACGAGAAGTTAGGCACCAAGCCCAAGATTGCCCAACGACCGCACAGAGAATCGAGCCCCAGCCTGTCCCTGGCCGACCACCATACCTCCTCGTGCTCCACGATCTCCTGCTGTCGCGTCTTGTTTCGCCGTGTTATCTGCTCAGCCTGCTCAAGGGCGCGCCGAATCGAGTCGGAGACCGCCCTTGCGGCAGTCGACGCGGCCGCACCCGACGAGCCCGTGGGCTGCGCCGGCGCCGGCAGGGACACTGCAGACCGCGCCAGCGGATTTGCTGCTTGGAAGCTTCCGTCACCTGCGCCCGCGCCCGCCCCGTGGGTCGGGCCCTGCCAGCCAGGCCCGTGCAGCTGTTGTTGCTGTTGCCTGAATGTGAGGGGCACGGCCGCTGCGCGCAGCGCGGGCACCCGGAAGCCCGGCTGCTGCGTCTGCTGCCCTTGTTGGACGTGCCGCGCCGGTTTCTGAGCCTGCGCAGCCTGCGCATGCGACACGCCGCCCGCGTTCACAGCCGGCATCGGCTGCAGCGGCTGGCGCTGCCTCTGCGGCTGCTGCTCTTGCTGCTGCTCTTGCTGCTGCTCTTGCTGCTGCTGTTGCTCGTGGTATGAGCTCCGCGAATCGTGCATAGCTGCAAGCCCCGCAGGCTGGCGCAGGCCGTCAGAGCCATACTGCTGACGATCAGGGTGTTGCTGCGCCCTTGCGGTCCCCATCGCTGGGCCGCCAAGCCCCTCACTGCGACCGTGCAAGTCCACAGCTTCCGTTTGGTAGCCGCCGCCACCATGTACCCTCTTCCATACGTCCACCGGCGGCGGGGCTCGGCGGCGGCCCTCGGCATCAGCCTCTGCATGCTGCTGCGGGTCGTAGCCGAAGTCGAACCCTTTCGGAGGGGGAGCGAAGCCCTGGCCGGAGCCCCGTGCGACTGGCTCGCCGCAAGAGCCGCCAGGGTGGGCCACGGCAGCATGCGCCGATGTTGGCCGCTCGCCGCGGCCTGCCTCGGCCGCGTGCTGCTGATACTCCTGAGCGCCGTAGCCGTCGTCCGCGCCAATACCGCTGCGGCGGGCGTGCCGTCGGCCATTGGGAAACATGTGCTGCTGGCCGGGGTCAGTTTGAGCCATGTGCGAGTGCCCCAGCCCTGCTAGCTGCTGTGCAAAGCGCGGCGCCGCATGATCGCCCCAGACACCGGCTCCGTCGCCAGGCAGGGCGTCCACCTCCGGTGCCGCCTGCGTGTAGCGCGTAGCCTGTGGCGTGGTGGGAGGCCAGCGTGAATGCAAGACGCATCGAAAAGCAGGTGCGGGTCTAGGTGGGTCCGGAGAGCCGCTTGCAGCACCAGACAAGACACACTGGTCCATCCGAGCGCAGGTTTCTCTTTTTTCCAAACTCCATCCTATATCAGGACAGGACTGCGTGGGCAAAGACTAGCCGCAAGACCAGCCCACCTGTGTGCCCGCACGCCGCTGCCACGGGCCCTGTTGCTGCTCCTGCTGCAGCGTCTCCGTCTCCGTCTGCTGCCATGCATCCCGCCTCGGCGACGGCCGTGGCGGCCGCAATGAGTGCTCCTCACGCCATGCCACATCGTTACGCCCGCCAGAGCCAGCCGCACCAGGCGCCTCCTGCATGAGGTACGCTGATGGCTCTTGCTCCCAGGCCTGAGGCCGCACATCGCCTCCAGGTTGGGAAGCAGCCGCGGCGTCAGGGAGGACCGAGTTTCGACGCCGCATCACGAAGAAGCCGCCTAGCCCATTATCGGCGTCCTCTGGCTGAGAATCGGCTCCATTGCCGGGCTTGGCAGGGCCTGCCATGTTGCCTTCTTGGCGATGACCTTGGAGCGGTGCCGCGAAAAGCGGCACGGGTGGGATAGGCCTGCGATAGCCATTAGGGGCGAGGGCGCAGCCGATAGAACAGACACCCTCGACACGGTTTTAAGCTCCTAACGAGCACATCGGACATAGAGCACAAAGGACATAGGCAAGAGCTCCTCTACAGGACGGTCACATGGGAATTTCAACGGGACGTTTCTGAGGCCAACTGCGCCGGGGTGAGCTGCACAGCGACGAATCTCAAGACAAATACATGCCGTAATTGCGCGAGGCAGTAAGTAATCCACCTTTGGCGCCGTGGGGAGGCCCGCCATTGCTGCTGCCAGTCCTGCGAACGTCAGCATCCGAAGGGCATGCAAGTCTCAACATGGAGAACAATCCATCCGCAGTTACCAAAGACATGTGCATGCGGTCATGCATATATGAAATGCGCTCCAACTTGTTGCTCTAAAGTGGCAATCGAAACACATTGTCTCGGGCTACGCCTTGCCTGCTGCCTCTCGTATGGCTCGCCACCCTCCTCGCGCTGGCCGCTGCCATCGCTCGCCGGCCCGGGATGGGCCTTGGGGTCAGCACCAGGGCCCGGTGCGCCGCTGCCCCTGCCGCCCGCGGCGCCCACAATCAAAGCCTCCCGTTCATCCGCCCATGCCTGTGTTGGCATTCCGGCCTCTGTGCCAAAGTCGAACCACGAGCTCCCGGGCTTGGCTTGGGGGCGCAGCAGCGCAGGAACCGGCACAGGCCGCCTCAGGCAGGGACTGCGCGCGTTGGACTGAGCAACTGACTCAACCGGGGAGTCCGCCTGCGCCGCCGCCGTATCCGGCGCTGCGTCCGCGCCGATGGGCGGGGCAAGGTCGGTCGCTGCGTATGGCCTGGAGCACACGTTCATCAACTCCCCTTGTGGACGCGCGGCAGCACCGCGGAGTGGGGTGCCCTGGCCATTGCATCCGCCGGGAGCGAGGCCAGGCGCGGTGGCTGAATTGACCGCCACCCAACCCCCGCGAGGCGGGGACCGGCCTGGCGGTGACCCCAGCTGCTTGGTGGGCGAGGGGCGCCAGCTGCCTGGGAGGGCATCCGCCTGGTGCTGGCCTCCGTCCGGCCCTCCGGCATAGACGCTGCGGGGCACTGCTGCACCTGCCGCAGCGTGGTTGTCAGCGGCCTGCAGAGCGCCAGACCCCTGGCCAGGCTCAGGCTGGTCAAGCGCAGCGGCCGGCTGCCCAGCAGTAGGCGCTGCAAGTGTAGAGGCCCCCTGCGCCTGCTGCTCAGGGGGTGCCGCCTGCGCGGGCTGAGCGGCAGCAGGCTGACTGGACTGAGGATAGCCGCCGGTGCCCTGTGAAGGAGCCCGCGCGGCCTTGCCGCGGCGCCGCTTCTGCCCTCCCTGGCCTTCGCCCCGCGCATTCGCTGTGTCCTCCGTAGGCTGCACCTGGTGCAGCTTGTCATGGCCTGCAATTCGTGTTGAGGCGTTGTTAACAACATACGAGGCAATTCTTCTGAATTTGAGACCCTTGCATGTGCGACAACCCTGATACCCATACCCAGGTGCCGGACGCTATCCCAGCGCCCTTACCTAGGCTAATACAGCATACCAGCGATAAGCGCCCTGAGCCTTGTCCACGACAAAAGGATATCACATGGGTGCAGGTCAGATGCAGACATCATCCTTGCCGGCAAGGAACGCCATGTCCTACCTGCGCTGGGCGCAGGCGCAGTCGAAGGAGCGCCTGAACCCGACAGCAGCGGCGCTCGTGTGTCCGCCCGTGCCGTGCCGCCTACTGCGGCGTCCTGCTCCTGAGGCACCGACACCTGGCTGCCGTGTCCCCGGCGGGAGGAACGGCGCAGCCCGGATGCTGCTGGTTGTGCGGGTGCAACAGCAGCGCTGGGCTGGTCAGTGGCACCATGGGCGCGGAGACCCGACCTGGTCGGGGCCCCTGCAGCCGTGGCTGCACCCACTTCAGCAGTAGCGTCTCTACCGGCGGTTGCCCCTGCCGCCTCAGCAGCCTCTGTGCCGTCAGCCAGGGCGCTGCCCGTACTCTTCTTGCCCCGGGCGCCGGCGCCAGAAGCCGGTACTGCCCCCGCCTGCGCCCCGGCAGCCCTCCGCGCGCGTTTTGCGGGTCGACTTGTTTCCTCCTCGTCCACGTCCTCATCGTCGACATGTCTGTCAGGCTGCTTCTGACTCCGCGTTTGCCGGTGGGCTTGCTGCCGCTGCTGCCTCCCCGTCGCCGCTGGGTCCCCACCCCTTCCCTCGACACCGGCAGCCGAGGTGCCCTTGCAGGGCGCCTTGCTGCGTGCCCCTGCCCCACCCACGCCCGGGCCAACCGCTGCGGATACCTCCTTTGTCTGGTTCCCACGCTTCGCATCGTGCGAGCCGCGGCCCTGCCGTCCGCCGACCGACGCCACACCTCGCATAACCTCCCCTCCAGATATTTCCAGCGGCGCAGTGTATTGCTGCCTCGCCGATAAGGGGCTATCAACCAGGGCAGCTGCGGCGGCGGCCGTCGCAGCTGTAGCTACAGCTGCGCCGCGGCCCGCTTCCACCCCAGCCCCGCCCGATGTGGCGGGTGGAGGCTCTGCCCTGTCGGCCTTTCCCATGGCCCCAGCCACACGAGCTGCGGCCACCTGAGCCTTTTGAGCCGCTGCTCGGCGAGCTGGCCGGTAGCCACAGGAGCCGGTGAGGGCCCCATCGCCGCGTGCCGCTGGCTCCGACGGTCCCAGGTCCGGTGCTTGCGCACGCACCATGATGACCGACGCAAGCACCGGATCTACCCTGCGCCTCGCAGGCTTGGCGGGACTACCGGCAAGCGTGTTGCTTGCTTCAGCGGACGTGCAGCGAGTCTTACCCTCAGCAGCGGCCGACTCCTTTGCTGCAATCCTGCGCCGCTCCGCAGGCGGATCCGGCGCTGGCGGATTTGGCGCAGGCAGCTTCGACGCTGGCGCTGCGGTCCCTACAGCTGCTGCGCCTGTACAGGCTCGGGCTGCTGCGCGAGTTGGGGACTGGTAAGGAGCACGCTGAGCTCCAAGTGGTGGTGCTCGAAAGCCCGCAGCTGGGGATGTGCCCGGAGAGCAGCCCTCGTGCACCTTCAGCACCCGACGGGGCGGTTCAGGTGAAGGCGGCGCGGACTGTCCCGCACGAGTCCCCGATGGTCCACCCGCAGTCCCCTGTCCCGCCGCAGCTGCCGCCATGTGTCCGATGGCACCGAAAGCGCCGCATGCTCGCTGGGGCTCCTCCCTCCGGGCAGACTGGCAGCTCGTTGAGGTCCCACCTGGCAAAACAAAAATGACTTTAGAGATGCGTTCGCAAGCCCACTTCCAAGTTGCTGGGATACCTTCCGCTTCGCGTGCTGACTTTCCACCCGTGCCCGGACTCCGCCTCTCGCTAACTTCTGGGAAATCAAGCTTGGTAATGGTATGCGTTTCAATGCCCGCGTTGCTCCAGAACGGCCTTGGCTTGACGCGGGTCCGCCCGCTGGTGCGACAGCCGGGCGCCAGCGACGAACCCGGCGAGCCGTCCATTATAAGCGTATGTAGGCTCGGTCAGCCACGTATGCTAATCAGCGGAACCTTGTTGCGTGGGAGTAGCATGGCTGAGCATCTTGCTGTCATGCGTTTGAAATTGGATCGAGTTGTGGGCATCTCCAGACCGCGGAGAGTCAGGTAAGTGCACACCGGGATCGCAGGGCTGCAACGCCGGGCCAAGGCATACGACTTCCCAACCGACGACATTGTCCTTCTCTGCTAGGGCCATAGAAAGGTCAGCCACTCGGACAGATGGCAACGATGCAAACCTCTCGGCCGTCCACAGAGGGGTGCCAAAGACCGCTCTCAACATCACGCCGTCCACCCGCCCCCGTGCCCTTCACCGTGCGGGTATGGCCCGCGCTTGGAGGGGAGCTGAAAGGGGGAGCGCTGACATGGGTCCCCCGAACTACGGGGCGTAATCAGCGGGAGCGGACGGTCACAGCCCTGGCTTCGGGGGCACCCCTCAGGTAAGGGCCGGGCTGGGCCGGACACATCACGGGGAGTATTCTATGCGTACCAATACCCCCGGCACGCATAGGCCGACGCAAATCTTCAGCCCGCAAGTACGTGCCGCCCTCTTCACGGGAGCCTACGCTTTGCTCTTCGGTGTCGCCCTAGCTGTTGCTCCCAAGACTGTCTTCGGTGAGCTTCATCTCCGACAGGCGCAGGCAGGAGGGCCAAGAAGGAACCATGCATGCCTTCCGTGCGCGCGCATGATTTTCAGCATTAGCAGGGGAGTCCCCGGCCTCGCTCCCTGTCGGCATTCGATTGAGATACGTGTGCACGGTGGTAGCTGCTGCTGGACGCATAAGCATGTCCGTTGCATATTGTCGACATTCACAGTCAGCACCTTCGCACCGACCAAACCACACTGCGCTCTGCTGTACGCAGGCATCCTGTTTAACCCTGAGTCGGTGGCTGCGGGATGGATCCGCGTGGGCGGTATCCTGTTTGCGCTCATCGGCTGGCAGTACCTGGGCACCGCGTGGGGCGACAGCCAGGTGGGCCCGCGGGTCACTCCCCCGCGACAGCACACCCGTGCCCACGTCTGTGACGCAAACACCACACCACCGACTCAACCTCCTCTCATTCGTGCAGTTGCCCCATCCGCGTGCTAGCCCCGAACGAGGGGCAGAGGCGACCAAGCATGCAGTCTCTCAGCCGAGGCTTTGGGCAGCAGGGCGTGCAACGCTTCCCAAAGCCCGTGCCATAACATTCCCTCGTCCTGCATGTCCTCCCGCAGGGCCAGGGCGCGCAGGGCTTCTACCGAGCCACCATCCTGTCACGCGTCGCGCTGTCGGCGGGCTTTGGGCTGCTGGTGGCGCGCGGGGAAGCGCCCGCCGGCCTCTTGGTGCTGGCGGGGCTGAACCTGGTGGGGGCGGCGTCCATGTGGCTGGCGCTCAGGCGTGGCGCTGCGGCGGCGGTCAGCGGCGACAGCGGTCCCGGCCAGCAGCCGCTCCAGGCGTGACGAGCCGCTGTTCCACTCTTTTCCGGGTCCGTGGGCCTGGCGGCGTCCGGCGGCGGCAAGACCCGGTGCCTTGGGTGCTCGCCGCTTGCGTGCGCTTCAGGTCGCGGTGGAATGTGGAGAGTGGCACTGAAAGGCGGGGCGCGGGCTAGCGCGTTGGTACGAGTCAAGCACCGAGCCGCTGGGTTGAGCACTTGGGTCAAGAAGCATTGGCTTGTTGTTCCGTTGCTTGGTTTCCTGGCGTGGAGAGCGCGTTTCGCTGTTGTGTGAGGTGCTCTGGTGCACACGGGCGTTTGGTACTCAGTCATGCTCCTTTCTCACGCACTTCTTAAACAGTTCATGCTGCAGAGGCCGCGGCATCGACGTATTGTGGTGTTCCCTGCGGGCACACCTTTCGGCATAGCCTGTCGTACCTGGCATCACTACGCATTCTTGGGCGCACGTGGTTGCGGCGCCTTTGTACCGAGGGTCTCGACAGTGTACAGTCACTGCTCGCGTCGCACAGCGTGGAAGCTTGGACGCGCGGGGCTTGCTTGGAAGAGCGTGGCTGCAACTGACTCGTACTATCGGCCTGCAAGCCCGTCGCAGCAGCGTTGGCAAGATGGATGGCGACAGGCCACTCTTGAGTTTGCGGTCTTCGTAAATAGGTGTACCAAGAGTGTTCAGGAGTCTCGGGACCGCTACTGCGTTTCTTGTAAAGGGCAGCATGCCCTGGTAGCGGAGACGAGGACCATAACCCGCTCCCCCACCCCAATATTCGCAATTCGTCCATGGCCCCCCCGGCTTTGACGGCCGTGTAATCTGTAATCTGCAGGCGGGCCGCCGCTGCGTTGCGGCACGTGACACTAAGGAGGTGTAGGGCGCGGGTTGAACCCGCTCGAGGCTGCAGCCGGCTGGAGCGCCGGGGAGCGCTGGGCGGCACAGCATCGCTCGGATTCTTGGGCACAGAAAGCCGGACGCTTTCATTGTAAAGCTGGGCTTCGTTCGTGCCGCCTATGTTTGGTTTTGGCTGCCGTGGTGCGCTGGGGTTGGGGCAGGGTTGTCTTCATGGGATGGCTGGTTGTCTCTCCCGTTTACCCGTTTTCTTCGTCCTTCCTCGTCCCAACGGAAGGAAAAGCCGCGTCGGCTGGGCCCCAAAAAAGAGAAACCTGCACAGAGAGAGGGAGCCCGCCTCTACGGCCATACACGCCCGAAGCTGCGACGTTTCCAATAGGGCGGGCGGGTACAGAGCAAGACATGTGACGATCGTCCCGCCCCCCAAAGGACCGGCCAACCAGCTTACCCTTGCGACACCTCCGGCCGTCGCCCTCGCGTCAGTGCACCCGTCGCCGGCTCGCTGCCCAAAATCTGTAATGGCATCAAAAAGTAAACGGCAACAGAGAAGGCAGCCGTGGAACTTGCACAAGCGCTCATCCTTTCGCAGACGGGTGACACTGGACAGGGCGAAAGCACGGGATGGTGACAACAGCGACCCGCCTGAGCATTGTGAGGTGTGCGCCCCGTTGGACGCCCGCACGCTGCACCACCGCGAGCGCATGAGGTGCATGTCTTCACAGCCGTAAGGGCGCCGCTGGAGGATGAGCGTAAACTGGTCCCGCCAGGTGCCCATCAGTCGTTTGCTGAAGGGCGCAGGAGCGTCTAAAATGCCCTGCAGGAACGTTGCGGGAACGGTGCATGATAGGCTTGTGACCGGCTTGTCCCCTGGCATGTGTTTCGGGTTACAAGGAGTACAGTGTAAGGCTCCCGGACCCGCCGGGCGCTGTCCGATCAGCATGTGCAGGGGCCTGCAGTCCACCAGCCCTGACTGCCATCACACAACAACAAAGGCGCCCAACACGGTGCCAATCCCGCTTCCCGCATGTACTGCCGGTAAAGGCATCTGGGGCGAAGAGAACAAAAAGCAATACGAAGGCATAAACAGGCATAACTCAAAATTTTGACCGCCGCACGTGCGCCGCGGGTCGTAGAACACAGCCGGGCACAGCGCTTGGGGACCTCTCAGGTTGCAAACACGGTCCACTTCGGACTCACCAAAATGCTCACACGCCTCTCGCCTATGAGCTGCAAAATGCATTTGCGCAACATACCTGTGCGGCAGTAACCGTAAACATCACCTACCACCAATGTCTATCTCCCGAGCGCTCAAGTGAGTCCGTTAACAGACAGCATGCTACGCTGCCACTGCACCGTCATTAGTACCGTACTGTACAGGCGTACGACCCGCCGCCACCAAGCGTCGCCAGGCCATCTATCTAAGCACTGGCGGACACTGGCACCCGCGCGTCGGCCTTGCCCTCCGACGGCTTCGCGGACGGGAGCGCCTTGGTCCCCGCCATCATGCCGTACTGCATAAGCTCCTTGGCGAACGCCTGCGAGGGGGCACAAGGACAGATTGCCGTTTCGTGGGCATGCAGTAACGGGCCTTGTCGGGCCCCCATAGCTCCCAGCGTCGCACACTCAGCGCCCCGGTGGCAACAGCATTGCCCGCACTGAGCTTTCAGGTAACGGTCATGGAGGACACCGTCAAGGCGAAGGACCTCGTCCATAAGCACGGTGGTTTCTCACCTGGTGCATGCGCTCAATGGTCACAATCTCGCGCACGGTCTTGTACCAGATGCGCGGGCCCTTGAAGACGACGATCCAGGGGTCGAACACGCCCACCCAGATCGAGTGCCGCCACGAGGCCAACGTGTTCTTGTTCCAGTTGGCCGTGTGCACCTTCTCCAGCTTGCCGGTGCCCTGCAGTGCGGCGGCGACCGGGCACAGGAATGGCGACATGCTGATTATCAAACACAGGTGCAGGGAACCGTGCACGCAACCAAACCGCCCACGCGACAGGCCACTCAGAGAGTCTGGGACAATGGGTCACCCAGCGCATCGGCAAGCGTCTGTCCCTGCAGGCACATCTGCGAGCCAGAGTTCCTCAACGCGCCGCCGATCCTGCCGTCAATGTCAGCCGGGCGCGCAGTGTTGCACTCACGTTCATGAGCCGCCCGAATTCCTCGATCGAGATGAAGTACGGGTGCGCCCACTCGTCGTACAGGAACTGCAGGTCCTCCTTATCCTGGGCGCTGAAGGGCGTCTCCGGCGTCTCCTCGCGCTGGCACCAGCACGCAATCACCAGCGTGCCGCCCGGCTTGAGCACGCGAGTCATCTCCTCCACGTACTTCTTCTTGTCAGGCATGTGCTCGCCGCTCTCGCACGCCCAAACCAGGTCAAACGTGTCGTCCGGGAACTCCATGGCGAGCGCGTCCATCACCTGTGTGCGGCGGGATCCGGAGCAGGCGAGGATGGCTCGTCGGAGGGCGGACCACGTGCACTGGCAGCTGGAAGAGAGGCGGAAGGTGAGACATGGTTGGACGCCGGCGCGCTTTGGCGTCGGGACGCCGCGCGCAGCACCCGGCACGCTGCCTGGGCCTGGCAGTTCTGTGTGATGCCGCTCCGCGTGCGGCCCTACCACCCGAGCTGCCCTGCCGGCTTCCCATGGGATAAGCCGCAGTGCGCTGCGCGCGCGAGGTTGGGAGCCCAGGAGCAAATACCGGAGGTTTATACCGATAGGTAAGCATCTAGGGCTTTACTAAGCATGTGCAATAGCGATGGCTGCGAGACAGCGTTGTACGCACTACGAGCAACACGGTCGTTTGCTGCGGACACGACATCGGCGGAACATGCTGTCCCAACAAGCCTCTGCGTAAGAGACTTCCGCTCAAGCACTTACCGAAGCAACTTAAAGCGCGTCTCCTACCGCCCCTATGTGTGGCGGCTACCCACGAACTACAGGGGCAATGCCCCAACCCCATACTAACTGCCCCCGGGAACGACAGCGATACGAGTGCCCAATCCCACGTCCGCCCGCGCGGGACGCGCGAACTGTACCTGGAACTGGACGTTGCCCACGCCCTGCTCCTTGGCCAGCTCTGTCCCACGCTGCACCTGCTTGGGAGAGAGCGTGATGCCTGCACCAGGAGGAGGTTGGAGGATGAGGAATGAGCCGAGGTGCGGAGGACGTTGGGATGTCGACCTTCTCGCCCAGACAGGCATTGCACATGGCGGCCATAATTGTCGCTCAGGATGCCTAGCGGCTGCAGCCAATCACATGCATGACCGCTTTGCTGTGCGCTCCTGCCTGTGTTCTCCAAGCGCTTGACTTGGTTGCATACCTGCCCACATCCAGTTGCTCCTCAACGGGCCCCAGCGACTGCACATACCCCACTGCGCACAGTTGGCCGGCACCCACCCGTCACGCTAGCGTCCTTGAACTTCTTGGCCAGGTGGCGGCTGGTGCCGCCAAACCCGCAGCCCACATCCAGGATCTTCTTCGGGTTTTGTGCGCCGCTGAACTTAAGCATCTCGTCTACAAAGTCAAACTTGGCCTGCTTGAAGTCCTTTTTGAGGTATCCGCGCGCCAGCTCCTCATCACTGTAGTACCCTAGGTGTATGTGCTCGCCCCAATAGTACTCCAGCACGCCCTCCTCCGTCCACGCGTCGTACTCCTTGCCCACATTGTTGTCATACTTGCGAGAGGGGGTGTCGAGGATGCGCTTGAGCGTGTACGCGGTGAGCCCCAAACCCGCGACGGCTGCCAAGACCGTTGGGTCGATGCCCGCGCCGAGGCTGGGCACAGCGCTGCTCGCCGACGTTGAGCAACAAGCCGCCTCGCTGAGCTGATATACCTCGCGCGCCGAGCGGCTGACAGCAGCCCCGGAGCTGCTTGCAATCGCCTCGGATGCGACGTCTGAAGCTGGCCCCGTCGATGAGCTCACTGCGACGCCTGTCCGATGAGCTAGTCGCCTAGGAGCTGGCGCGGCCGAGCGGTGCTCTAGCGCTGACCTAGCGAGGGCTCCTCGCTCACCATGTAGCGCAAACATCTTGTAAGAATGCGCTAACGAATTGTGTGGGATACAGGAGCAATTGCAACCATGGGTGACGGGCAGGCACCACAGCGCACGGACTTGCAGTACGGCTAGAAATCGCAACCTGAGGCCAAAATTAAGTGCCTGCCACTACGTCCACGGTGTTAAAGACCTCTAGACACTCAGCCTGCGGGGCACCAATTGCCACGAATGCGCTTGTGCGGCGCAAGCATGAAGGCAAGCTCGTCGTCCAGAAAAACACCCTTCTGCAACGACCCCTAGACAATTGTACATTTTTAACACCATGGCTACATAAAGCCAAGGTTATTTAAAGAGCGAGCGAGGATAGTCGGGCACCCCAAACCCATCCGCCGGATGAAACTTCCCCCTACCCGACACCAAAACCCCGCTGTCTTGTGCGTCATTGTACTGCCCCTGCATTAAAAACTGGATGTACACATACATGCAGGCCCTGCACCCGAAACCAGCCTCCTGCGTGCCTCCTGCGTGCGAGCGGCGCCCCCAACCCGGCCTCTATCCCGTCCGGCTTTCGGCAATAAAAAGCCCTCGGAAAACTATCCCTAACTAGGATGCGCGGGCGACGCAAGGGTTACTGTCAACTTTCTGCATTCTGCTCTAGTCCTTACGCTCTGTCGGGTGGGCCGCCCTCCGCCCGCCGCCGCCGCCGGCGCCACATTCATCACCATCAAGCCCTTGAACCCGCCACCGTACCCGCGGCACCCCATCACGACCACGAAAACTCTGCATTGCACTTCTTGAAGAGGAAGTCCCGCCCGTTGATGTGGAACACGCAGTCGCGCATAGCGACCTTCCAACGGTTCTTCATCTTGTTCACCTTCTCAAACTGCCCAATCAGTAGGTTCTCCACCACCTCGTCGTCATCGTTCTCGTCATGCTCGTCCTCAGACAGCACCTCATCCCCCTCGGGCGGGGCCTCAGCGCCCTCGCCAGCCGCCGCTGCTGCCGGCTCGCCGCCAGCCCCAGCGCTGGTGCCCGCGCCGTCCGGGGTGTCGCCCTCGCCGTCCCGCTGAGGGATGACGCCAGGCGGATAGTAGCCATAGTGCTGCTGCTGCTGAGCAGCCGCCTGCTGGGGTGCCAACGGCGGCGGCAGGTGCTGGGGGTGCGCCGCGTGCGCCGCCTGCGCCGCTTGCGCCGCCTCCTGCTTCAGCATGTACTGCTGCTGTTGTTGCTGCTGTTGCTGCTGCTGCAGGAGTTGTTGTTGCTGTTGTTGTTGGAGCTGCAGTGTCTGCTGGTGGAGCGTCTGCGTGTAGACGGCGAAGAATTGCTGCAGCACCGGGTTGGGGGCCAGGACCGCCGGCAGCCCCGGCGCGTCCGGTGCTTTCCGCTTGCCGAGGTAGCTGCTCCCGGCCGCCGACCCATCGTCGCCGTCAGCAGCGGCCCCGTAGGCTCCACCGCCAGCCGCTGCGCCCACCCCGCGGCTGTGGGCACGTGCGTGCGTGTCGGGTCGGGTTAGGGGGACCCGCACGACCTGCCACGCCGAGCAGCGCAACTTACTGCATTTGCCCAGGCATGAGGTCGTCCCCAGGGTCGTTGTCATCGCGAATGAGCCCCTGTTGCTTGAGCTTCTCCTCCCATTTCTGCCGCAGCTCCATGAGCACCGACCTGCGTCCCGGCGCAGCCCCAAGAAGCTGAGTCGCCGCGGATCACGAACGCTGCGCCTGCCTACTTACTCATCGATGTTGGCGGCCTGGAACTCGGGGGCCATGCCCGCAACCACGTCGTCCACCACCCACTTGTAGATGCTGGACGCGTCCCCCTTCATGGCTCAAAGTTTAGCAAGGAATCTGTTGGTAGGCTTGTGCGACGCTCAGACAAGTAAGAAGGAAAGGCCGGGTTTCCTCTGTGCTTCGTTGCGTCCAAGAGAGTAATTTACTAGACCAACATTCCTACTGTACACAATCTTAAGGATCGGCGCAGCGGACGGCCGGTCGGGCCCGCAGAAAGGGCCACTGTCGGAGTGGCGGGACGAGACTGGGATGCCCCTGGGAACGCTTGCGTCATCGTCAACGGCCAACGCGACAAATAAGAAGGCGTTATCTTGCAAAATTCACACCAATCGCAACACCTGGAAGTGGTATGCCGCGTATGCCGACACCCCGCAACTGCAGCGTGGCGTTGCGGAGCCTGCTGCCGGCAAGCGCAACTTCGCGCGCAGCGGAAGTCCTCGCAAGCGTACCTTTTGGACTTCACAAAGCTCTTGGCAGCGCGCAGAGCGCTGCATCCTCGTGGGCCCGCCCCTCGTCCTCCGCGTGGTCGCGACGTTTCCGTTCCTCGTCGGCGCCTTCCATAGCCGCGGCTGGTTCCCAGTCCGACAGCCGTCTCCAGCCGACCCATTTCCAACGCGACACCACAGAGGAGGCTAGCGCCATGCACAGCCTCCACGGCGCTGGGAGCTGCCCTAGGCCGGCACAGTCGCTTCTCCAGCCGTCACCGCCGCAGCTTCACCCGCGGCCCCTACACCTCCTGTGTGGCGCACGCCAAACTAGTCAGATCTGGAACCCCTGTCCCTCGCAGCCCTGCTGCTGCTCCGCACGCGCCGACGGCAGGCGCGCCGCGCCCATGTGCCTCCAACTGTGCGCCGAGGCGCGAGGCCTCGGCACCGCACCGCCGTCACCAGTGCCACCGTCGCCGGGGCTGGCGACTGGACGCCCATCAGCCACTCCGGCCTGCTGCTGGCGGCATCAGGCGCACCGTGGCGGCAGCCTTTCATCCCACGAGCCGCTCTCCAGCCTTGGCGTCAGCCAAGGTACGGAAGGGGCCACCTGCTCGTGTTCTCCGCCCGCCATGCCTTGCACCCAGTCACCCTCGTCGCGCCGCCGTATGTGGGTGTCCGTGGAGATGGCAGAAATGGCTGCCCTTCCCCTGTTTTTCGTTTAGTGCCAACCAACTCCTTCCTCGTGCCTGCCGTTGTTCCGGCCTGTTGCCCCAACGCGTGGGATGCTTCGCAGGCCGCGCACTTCACGGCGCCTCGCCCTCGCCGTCGGCAATGGGCGGATGGGTGCGCCGTGGGCGCCGTGGCCTGGCGGCCGTGTCTTGTAGCTTAACCGACGTGGAGGATGACGGCGTCGACAGACCGCCGCCGCCACTGCCGCCGCCGCCGCGCCGCCAGGGCAAGGGGCGGCTGGGCGGGCTGCCGCAGGCGCCCCCTGCATTGGGCGCACGCGGCAGTCTGCGGGGTTTCGCTGCGGGCGCGGGACCCGACGGACCAAAGGACGGGGCCAACCGCGGCGAGGCGGGCGGTAGCGGCAGCGGCAGCGGCACGGACAGCGAGAGCTCGTGTGGCGCCGGCGGTGGCGGCGCCGGCGGGAGCGACAGCGACAGCCTCTGCGGCGGCGTCGGCCGGACGCCGCCGCCGGCGCCCGATCCTGGGCGCTCACCGGAGGGCGTGGTCTCTTCCCACGTGGAGCGCCAGAGCACCACGCCGCCAGAGCGCATTGACCCGGCTGGGGCGCAGGACGACAAACAGCAGCAGCCGAAGACGGCGGCGCCGGTGGCGGCCGCCCGACCCGGGCAGTCGCACTCGCAGCCGCCGCCCCTCGACGACGTCCGCCCGCGCCGCCGCGTCGATGGCCGTGCCAGCAAAGCCGACAGTGGAAACGGTAACGGTAACGGCACTGGCACTGGCAACGGCAAGGGTGATACCGGCGGCGGCGGCGACGGCGGTGCTTTCGCCGGCCTGATCGCCGACCGGCCGTCAGACCGCGGCCCCATGGGGGTGGCTGGGCTGCCGTGCAGTACGGTGGGATACGGCACGCGGGCCGAGGTGGTGGCCAGGCTCCCGGCCAGCATCATGCTGCTGAGGCATGCAGGTGAGGGCACGTGACGACGTGCGAACGAAGCATACACGTGGGCGGGCTGAGTGGATGACGTGGGGGAGTGGGGGGTGGCACCTTGGGGGCCGCCACGGCATCTAGGGGAGCTCGGGCCACAGGGTGGCTCCCCGCAGCATGCGCGCGCAGGAGACTCTCACCCTTGCGGGTCTGAACAAAGATGATCCCAGGTCGCTGTGTGGGCTGTAGTCCGTGGCATCGGCTTCGGGTCAGGGCGGGGCATCGGGCCAATGCGGTAGTGAAAGGGGAACGGAGAGACGAGGCGGTGGGCGCGGCTGTTCGTAGGGACCGTGCGGAGGAGCGCAGACGGCTTCGTGGCAGGACAGCCCACCGCGCCTCTGGCCCTTGCTCTCCGCCCTATCGTCTCGCCTTGCCTTGTCGACCCGCTCGCCATCCCGAGTCGCTGGCCCACGCGCGTTGCCGCCCCGTGACCTGCTCTATTTGTGCACACACAAACCATCGTATGACCATCCACACCTTCGTACCGTCCGTCGTGCGGCCGTACCGCCGTACAGAGTGCATGACGCTGGATGAGCACCAGGCGCACGAGCGGGTGCCCAACCATGACATCCCGCTCTCCGAGGCCGGCATAGCGCAGGCGCGGCAGCTGGGCAGGCGGCTGCGGCCGGTGCTGGAGGCGGCGGGCATGCACCTCTTCATGTACTCCTCGCCCTTCCTGCGATGCTCCGAGACCACGCGGTACGGTGTGTGCACATGCGTGCGGCCGTACAGGTGAATGTACGGAGTACCTTTGGCCAGCCTGGACGCCCCGTACGTCGGGTCATGCCAGGGTGGCATCGCCAACCAGCAACACCTCACCATCATTTGGTTGATGCGCCCTCAGGGTACTGTAAGCACTTGAGTGTGTAATACCGCATAAGGAAACCGGCCGCCAAACCCGTCTAGCCCTGCCCGGCTTGGCTCGCCCCGCTCGCCCACGCCCCGATCCCCGCCCCGCGCACCCCGCCAGGCTGATTGCCGAGGAGCTCCGCGAGGGCGGCCTGGTGAGCGGCTGCCGTGAGGCGGTGCAGCTGCGAGAGCAGGACTGGGGCAACTTCCAGGACCCCCGAGTGCAGGTGGGGGCGGGGGCGAGCCCCTTGGCCCTTGGTGCACCACACCGCGGAAATGGCATGCGAGGAAACGTCACGTGAGCCCTCTGAGTCTTGAGCTAGGGACGGCCTTGGCCTTGCTGCCACCGCCTGCCCAGGCGATGGCAGACGCATGTGACCCCATGTGACCCCACACGTGCTTGGTGCGTTCCTTGGATCGCACAGCTCCACTACCACCCAATACCACCCGAAAATCGCATGCGCGTTTGTGTTACGTATGCGTGACGGAATGCTTAAAGCAGGTTTAGGACGAGGCAGCAGCCTAAGGACCCCGCATGTGTGTAGGCGGAGTGCAAGGAGGAGCGGCTGCGCTACGGCCGCTTCTACTACCGCTTCCCCTCGGGAGAGAGCGTGGCGGACGTGTACGACAGGCTAACCATCTTCCAGGACCACCTGGTGCGGGACATGTGCGCGGGAAGGTGCGGAGTGGGTTCTAGGGCCCTTGGATTCTGGGGTTCTGGGGTTCTGGAGGGATGCGACAGATTTAACCGCGGGGCGGCGCAAACGTCTGCACCGACGCCCCCAGGCATCCCGTCTGATACAGACGAGCAGGACGCACGCAAGACTGCTACGTTGCCATCGCGGTCTTCCCACGAACGTTAAAACCCTACTTGCCCCTGCTCGCCCCCGTCTACCCAGGTTCGCGGAGAACACCTGCGTTGCGGTGGTGACGCACGGCCTGACGCTGCGCGTGTTCGCAATGCGATGGATGCACTGGACCGTGCGGCAGTTCCTGCAGGTGGGCGATGGGGGGCCGCCTGCCAAGGCTCGAGGGGCACGCGGGGCACGAGCGAGGGGCAAACCTGTCGTCAGTTGGGAGTTACGGTAGGATTGTGCTGCTACCTTATCTGCCCGCGGAGCCCATGGGCTGTATGAGAGAGCGCCTGGATCCCCAGAAGCTCCTCACCTGCGGACACCAAGTGGACAGATGACGCGCAGTAGGTGACGCGTAGTATGCGTCGAGCCCCATAGACCGCCACACGGTGGCTGAGCTCACCCCTCTCCGTCTCGTCCCTCACGTGCGCCCACCTCCATCCCTGCCGTGCCCGCGGCCCCCGCCCGCGTACCTGCACCTAACCACAAGGTATACAACGTGCCTAACGCTGAGCCGGTGCTGCTGCACAAGGTGAGGAGCGCCTCCGCGGCGGGTTCAGTCGGGCCGTTCCCTGCCGTGCCTCTCTCCCAGCGCCGCGCCCGCTCCACACATGCGTATCTGACCTATGTGTTACCCTTATGTCCTGCCCGTGTACCATTGGACCACCCAACACAAACGCCAATTCACAGCCTGCGTCCTGCGCTGCTTTGCTGCTCATTGCCTGCCCCTCCCCCCCCCGCGCGCGTAGCGTTGCTTGCTGACAGTCGCGGACCGGGGGGTTGGGACATTAGGACAGCTGCACACGCATGCCACCTACCGGCTGTGCGCTACGAGATACTTAGGAGCCATAGACTACGAACTGACTACCGACTCCACCACCGACAAGATCATACACGGCCGCCCCAAGACGTCCCAACAACAACCGCGCCATCTCGGTATGGCGCCTCGGACGCCGGCTTTGCGCCGGCCGCCGGACGCTGCCAGCAGTCAACAACTCCACGCCCTCGGACGGAATACTATCCCTCCCCCCCACTCCCTCGGGCGCCACCAATCCCACTACCCTGTTTGGCGCCTGGCCACCCGCCAGGACGTCAAGCCCGCCTACATTGCCGGCAACAACGCGCACCTGCCCTTCATGCCGCACCACACCAAGTGCCTCTACCGCCTCACGCCACGCGCGCTGGTGGGTGGCTTCCGCTGGTGGGATGGGTCGGGTTGGTGGGGTTGCGCCATGCTGCGGCCCTGGACTGGCGGAGCTTCGGCTGCTCTATGTGGGGCAGGCACAGCTGGCGGGGCGCATGGCGACCGAGGAGCCGCTGGTGGGGCAGGGCGTCGGTCCGCGGGCAGCCAGCGCGGCCTACACCGAGCGACAGACGAAGCCATGCCAGCAGTTAGACGTCAGCCGTTTGCGGCGCGCATCGCTCGCCAGCGCGGCGGCGACCCTGCTGCATACATGCCATGGCGCTGGCACAATTGATACCGGTGATGCTGTTGCCCACTGCAACTGCCCACGACCTTGACTCGCCATGAAGACAGACGCTGGCGCAAACGGCATCGGCAATGCTGCCTCCTCCCAAGTATCCCATAGTATCCCAGGCCGTTCGCCAGTAGGGCTGACATGCCGGCTCCTGCCGCGGCGGCCACCGTTGCCTGCCGCGTGCCCCTCCCTGCGCGCCCCTCCCAGCTGGCCGCCACAGGAGCGGCGGCGCAACGCCGTAAGCCACACGTGCCCCGTGCTTTCCCATTGCAAGCCCTACACCCCCCAGAGGGCATCGCTAATGCTATCCTGCCATTGTATTCTGCCGTATCAATCCTGCCGTACTGCAGGAGCTGCTCCGCGGCGCCGATCCCTCCATGGCCACCTCCGACGGCTGCTGGCACGGCCGCCTGCTGGCACCGCCCCCGCCCGAGCCGACCGACCCGGAGGAGGAGGAGCGGCAGTGGGCCGACGTGGATGGCATGATCTGAGGTCTGGGCCGCGTGGCCGACGTGCTGCCGATGTCGGAACGCGGCAATCGGACTGGGCGGAACTGGGCGGGACTGAGCGGGACTGGGCGGGTGTGTGTGCCGCGGGAGGTGTGAGCCGCGTGGCCGACTGGGGAAGCTGCTGGCGAAGTCGGGACGCACGTGGACAGCGGCAAGCGGAGCGCCGGGCGAGCGACCCGGGCTGTGGTGGGCGCGAGCTCGTTGGCTGAGGCGGCCTGGACTGGCTCAGTGGTGGTGCCAGAAGGCACTCGGCCGCGTTTGGAGGCGAAACGGAGACGGAGCCGACTTCGCGACAAACCTGCAGTGTCGCAGGCACGGCAATGTGGCTGCTGGCGCCCGACGGGTCAGGAGCGCTGGTGTTGGGACTGGAGCGCTATTGCGCGTATGCGGCGGGTTTGCATGGGCAGTGACGCGTCCGGTGAGGGACGGCTGGGCGGGGACTTGTACCTAATTTGGAGATTCGATTTATTGAAACGGATCGCGCATTGGCCAACCTAACCGGCATTCCACAGCCGCCTTCATCTACTTTGGAAAGCGCGCACCACACACCAAGAGGCCACGAGCAGGCAGAGGCGGCGGCGATGCAGAAGCCTTGCCCATTCGTCGCTCCACGCGCAGACTCCAGCCCTCTCAACGTGGATTGCATGCGTGCCCGCCCACTCAGGCAGATATAGTCGGCAGCAGGTCTCGCTACGCTCTCCGCACACCCCGTCCCGGCTCCTTCCTGAGAGCCCTGCTCCCCTGCCTGAGAGCCCTGCTCCCCTGCCTGTGAGCCCTGCATCACGCACACGCTTAGGGAGCGGTACAGTACGGTACTGCGGGCACCATGCACCCACTGTGCTGCGCGTCTGCCTACCAGCTAGACAATCTCCGTCAATTCTATCCATATTGCGTGCCTAGAGCCTGGCATTCTTCTTGCTCCGCCGTTCCGCCATCCTGCTCCCCGTCCTCGGCCTGCTCCTTTCACCGCAAACAGTGTGCATGCGGAGTGGACTGTGGACCGGTCTCACACGCCCCGTACATCTGCCGAAGTGCGACACGCACATAAATTCAGCGCATGAATACCGAAGGGAAAGCCAGCCCGCGTGCCCGCCACACCCGTGGCCTGAAGGTGGCCCACGTGCGTGGGGACAGCCGCCCTGCGGCCTGCTCCTCATCAGTCGTCGTCAGGGCAGGACCACCAGCCGACCCGTCATCCTGCCCCCGTGCAGGTAATCCTCCCAGGCTCGCAGCAGGCCGCTGCTGCCGCCACTGGTGCATGCTGGCGCCCGCTGCGACTGGCTCACCGCAACCGCCTCACCCTGGGCCTCCGCCGGCTGCTGCCGCGTCAGCGGCACCTTAATGAACATGTTGCAGTTCATGCCTTGGTCGCCGACAATGATGCACGGACTCGCATTGAAGACCTTGTGAGCGGCCACCTCCCGGGGCCCGTCGCCCCGCCAGCGGTCCACCTCCAGCCGGGCCGCGCCGATCCGGGCCAGCGCCGCCAGCGGGCCGCCAAGCGATGCCTCGTCCAGCCCGTACGCCGCCGGCAGGTCGCAGCGCATGAACAGCTCCGTGGCCGCGTCATCGTGATCATACGCGATACAGGGCGTCCAGTGGAAGCCGCGGGCGGAGATGGCGCCCAGACCGCTGTCCGCGTCAGCTAGAAGGCTGATCGTGCCGCCCGGCCGTAGCCCCTCCAGCTGCCGCTCCAGCTCCTCCTGGCTGATGGACCACCCAAAGGCGGGGGGCTGCTGCTGCTGCTGCCGCCCTGAGCCCGAGGGCTGCTGTGCGCTGCTGCGGCTGGTGGGGCTCCGGCGGCGCCTCCTGGTGCTGAAGCGGGCGGACGCGAGGTCGTACATCCCCACACCGGCACGACGCAGCAGCCCGACGTGGACTCCCTCCTTGTTGGCGGCCGCCGTGCAGACGCTGGTAAGGTGAATGGCCTCCGCACAGGTGATGGGAAACCAGCCCCCGCAAGGTCCCCCTGCGCCCGCCGCCCGGGATGCAAGGCGGGCGCATGCCAGCGCCGGCAGCATGACCCTGGCAAAGTGCGGGCTGAGCTGCGCCAGCCGAACCAGCCGGCACAGCCGCTCCACCGTCCCGCCGTCCAGCTTGTCGCCGTTTCGCTGCACCCAGGTCGCCAGCAGCAGCAGGATGCTGCTCTCATCGTCGGTCCCAAAGTTGTCCGACTCAAGCAGCACCTCCAGCCCCTCCGCCGGCAGACCCAGCAGCTGCTGCCGCAGCTCCGGCATGTTGAGGACCGCCAGCGTGTCGCCAAAGTGCGCCACCAGTCGCGGCTCAGCCGCTGACAGAATGGAGGCAAAGGCGGGCTCCAGGGCGGGGTCGGGCCACAGCCGGATGCACTCGTACAGCTCCAGGATCACAGAGCCCGACTGGTCGCTGGAGCAACTGTCGTGTCCGGCAGCACGGCTGTGTTCGGCGGCGCTGCCGCCACCACCACCGACGCCGCTGCCGCTGGTACCGCTGCTACCGGAGGAGGAGACGTCTGCCTCTAGCATGCTTCCAATGGCAGCAAGGCACGCGGCCCCGCAGCCCTCCACCTGCAGGTACTGGCCCTGCCGGTACAGCTCCAGCGCCTCCCGCACGCTGGTTCCCGCTGCCACCCGCCCCGTGTACGCGAACTGAACGGCGGCGCGGGCGGCCGGCACCTCCTCCGGGCCGCCCAGCGGCACCCGCAGCACAGGCAGGGCCGCCGCAGCACCGGACAGACGGCGGATTGCAAAGTTGCCGGGGCCGCTGCCCTCGGTGTCACCGCCAGAAAAGACGCCATTGGGCTGCTGGTGCTGCTGCTGCGGGGTTGGCGGTAGTAGCGGGACATCGCCAGCAGCGCCATCAAGCTGCTGGCTGGCCCTCGTGTTGGGCAGCTGCGGAGGTGCAGGCGAGGGGAGTGGAGGGGAGGGGAGGGCACAATGTGTATGTGGCTGGGATGGAGAGGGGTGGTGCCGGCTCACTCCGGTGTGTGCGCAGTCGATCACTTTGGGCCGCTGGCATGCGCCGCGTCCCCCGGTACGGTAGCCAACCATCAAGGCTGCAGCAGAGGCCGGAATGATCGGTCGTGCCCCGCGCCCGCTCGCCCCGCTCGCCGCAGCAGACCCGTGGGTCGTTTGTGCACCAGGGCCGTGCACGGCAGCTGCGCCAAACACAGCAGCGAGGGGCTCATTTTTTCTATTGCCGCCTGGAGGTCGCCGCTTCGCAGCTTGCCGCAGGTTGCTGCACCCGCTTCGGCAGACCCGTGGGTCGGTCGCTCAACACACACGTGATCGAGCCCCGACCCCCCGTATCGTCTTCACCTTGGCGGCGAACCAGCCCGACGCGTAACGGATGACGAGGGTATGGGCAGGAAGCGGCTCGGCGAGCGGCTCCGCCTCCTCGCCATCGGCCTGGGACCGGCTGCGCTTGGAGCCCGCCGTTGCGGGGCCGGCCTCGGACGAGCGGACGAACAGGATCGCGCAGTCCGCGGCCTCCTCGCTGCCAAACAGCCCGCCCAGGGCTGCTGCGACATGCACGTTCAGTGGCTGCATAGCCCGTGCGAGCGGCCGTCGCAGCGGCGGGGCCGGATGTTCCTATCTTGTTACCTGGTCTAGGTCCCTAGTGCAGCTATCGGACTGCAAAACTTGAGTGTGGGGCGTGTGAGGATGAGCTTGGCAAGTGCTGTCAGAGCTGTCAGAGCCGCGGTGGTCGCCAACCGCAGCGGTCTCACCGTACCGCCGTCTCACCCAAGGACATGTCCTTGGACCTTGAAGGCAACGGCCATCCGAGTGATCATGTCAGGAGATATTAGGTTCCTTGATGTAGTACGTTCCGTGGCTTCCGTTAGTGCTCAGGTTATTACCCTGGATTTGGCACGCCGTTTCAGTTGGTAGTTGCATCGTGTCATATCTGCGTGAGTATCACCTGTGTTTGGTGTCACATTAGATGTATCTTGGTGTCGTGTATCCAGCTAGCGTGCTGAGATTAGAGCAGCGCTCGTGGTACTTACTGGTCGTGGCCATCCGAGTGAGCACTGTGGGATTGTATGTAACGCCACATCCACAGGAAGAGGGGCACGCTGGTGCACCCCAGCCAGCCCGTACAGGGCGTCCCGGCGGCCCAAACCATGAAGGACAAAGTTGCGCTTTTCATTGCTTTTCATTTCGGGTTCTGGGCCTTACCCACCTACTTTCCTACCTACCTACCTACGGTCCAGAACCCGACTCATAATTGCGCTTCACCCCCTCTGCTATGGCGGGATAGGAGCTAATCGGCTCGTGTGGCCTGCAAACCGTCTCCAGGGAGACTGTACTCTTTTAACCTGTAACCTGCAATTAAGGCAAGGCAGGATAACGGAGACGTGTGCGTACTTCACGTGGGCGGCCTCACATGGTGGGCATGGCTGGCGTGATAGCGTATGGGGCTCCGCGTAGCCGCCGCCAGTGAGCCGCGCCGCCGCTCTGGCGGCAGGCATCTCCATGGACGACGGCGGCGACAGCTCAGCCGAGCGCGTCGCCGAGTCGCCGGCACCGCCAGCGACGGCGGCACGTGTACGGCCGCCCATGGGCTGCACTTTGCCGTACACGGAGATGCTGCCTGTCCGTTGCAGCACCTGCAGCAACCTCATGCTCACAGGGAATCAGATGAACAGCACCCATGGCGGGCAATCGTAGTCCTCAGATGCTGGGCAGGCGCATGAGCTCACTCAGCCTGCTCGAGGCGACTCCTCGAGTCTCCTGGTGTCCCCTGGTGTCCACTCGTGTCTCCTCGAGGCGACGGCGTAGCGGCCCACATAGCGAGCACGTGCCTTTGACGCTCCCCTCTGTCTCTGGACGGCCACTCCCCCGCTCACCCCGCTCCGCGGCTGACAGAGCCATCGGGTACTGCAACGATACCGCCGCCTCCACCGCAGCCTCCACGTGCCGCGGCAGAGGAGAGCCCAGGCGCCCCGGATGCCTGCCGGCGGCGCCGGCGGCGCGCCGTACGAAAGACTCTCTGGGAGTGGCAACGGGGCAAGGAGGAGGGCCCCTTAGTCGATGAAAGGCGCGGGCGCATGAAGAAAGCTGCTCGACGAGGGGCGAGGGCGAATGCTCCGCATGACCCCTTGGCGCACATGAGCCCCCGTCCGCCCCCCCCCCGCACATGTGCTCCGCCTGCAGCGTCCGAGCATGGCTCCACCCCCTCGTAGGTGGGATTACCCAGACCAGTGGGAAGGCGTTGGGCTTGACCACGACCCGCTCGTGCGTCCCATCTGTTGCCCTCTGCGAAGACACTCGCCACTACCCAAGCTTGTGGGGACCAGCACTGGGTTAGCACACTACTGCGCCCGGCGCTGTGTCCAGAGCTCCAGCCGGCATACGCCCACCCAAGCGACGCTACATGTGCCCAGTGACCCATGGGTCGTCTTGAGGGCAAATTGTGGTTCCCGGGGATGGGCCACTCAGGTGTGCACATTTTTTGTAATCATTTTTGTGAGTGCATAGGAGCATAGCCAAAGGTACGGCCGCATGGCGCGCAGCGCAGCGCGGCACGCGGAGTCCCTACCATGTCAGCGGGCATTTGATCATTCCCCAAACCCTGTTTCTTCTGTCTACCGGGCCTGGACGGGAAGAGGTCGCGCATACCCAGCAC
Organism: Gonium pectorale; assembly: GCA_001584585.1. NCBI lineage: Eukaryota > Viridiplantae > Chlorophyta > Chlorophyceae > Chlamydomonadales > Volvocaceae > Gonium > Gonium pectorale. The sequence continues at coordinate 208,736 of LSYV01000024.1, read as the reverse complement.
TCACCCGGCAACCTTTGGGCGTCATAAGACCTTGCAGCACACCCACTCTCTGCGCCCCTCGCAAAGGGCTTCCCAGCATGGCCGTTATCAGGGCCACGACCGTGCCGACCGTGACCGCAAGCAATGCCCAGACCACAGTCCCCAGCCTGCGTGCCCAGGAGCCTGTTGATATGTGCTCAACACTCATATACCCCTGGAAAGAGGAGGGAAGTAATATGGCCAGTGGCCGTGCGCTTTTCCCCCTCAACAGAGCCTGCGAAGGGCCCAGCAACTCAGGTCGTAAGGAACCGTTGGACACCTGATTCCAAAGTCACAATCAATTACCGGTAGTGCCATCACGAAAAAAAACCGCAACATAGGTCCTTGCTCGGGCCCCAGGCTCACACTCGTCACGTACTTGCGCAGGTGCCTGCGCTGGCCCTTCCCATCGCGGGAAGCGGTCCCAACATCCCCCGCGTCTGCATCCCTGATGCATGGAAGAACGCGGGCCAGTCCCAATACACCCGAAATACACCCGAAATACGCACCCCCGCCACCCTTATCCTTCAAGCTGCCAAGAAGGCCTCCATCGCGCAGCCCAGCTGCACCTGCAGCCGCAGAAGCTCCCGCAGCCCCGCCTGCAGTTCCGACGCGCCGGGTCCCGCACACTCCGCATCTCCGACACCCGGCCCCTCCTCCACCTCCACGTCCTCCTTCCCCAGCCTCCAGCCCGCCCCCCGCCCGTCCCCCGCCCGAAGCTCCGGCGCCAGGCGATGCCCTTGCCGCTGCCGCTGCCGCGCGAGCTCCTCCCGCCTCTGCGCCACGAGCGCTCCCTCCAGCAGCTCCAGGCCCGCCCCAACGCAGCGCTGGAGCAGCTCGGCGGCGCCGCCCAGGAGCCCCAGCGGGGCGGGGTCCAGCGGGCTGGGGCGCGTAACCGCCAACTGTCGACCCACCTGCGGGCGCGGGGCCGAAGGGATTCGTGTAGGTCACCGGGAGGGGCCCGATGTGGACCGCCGAAGGGCCGGGGGTGGGGAGCAACAGGATTCGCGAGGGAAAGAGAGGCGCCGCCGCGTACATTGTACGGTGCGAGCGCCTGCCACGTGCGCGCGCATGTTGGTTAGCTTCTTCTGTTAAGCGGGAGATTAACATGATCGAGGGAGCCGACGGGCCCTCCCCCTCCCAGTTCTCCCCCTCCCGGCTGCCCCTCCCGCTCCCGTACCTGCTCGCACCAGGCCGCGGCGGCGCTGCACACGAGTCGCTCCAGCTCACAGAGAGCCACCTCGCCCCAACCGTCGGATGCGTCGCCGCCCATGTACGACAGCTCCACCTCGGTGCCGTACATGCCGTACGGCAACAGGGCGACGCCGCACCGCCAGCCCGACGGGCCCTCCCACAGGAGCGCGAGCTCGGCACGCCCCTCGGGCCGAGCCCCCTCGGCGGCGCCGCGTCCGCAGATTTCAGGCTCTGCGAGGAATGGAGCACGTACCGGGTTAGTCACACTATGGGATAGACCATACAAAATGCAGAGCACGTGTCGTGCAGTGCACATTGGGGTAGATCACGTATGGGAGACAACGAAAGGCCGTCTATCGCCAATCATATAAGGACACGGTATACAGCACACGGCCATCTGCATGAATTGCTGGTCTGCTCACGGTACCCGCACCTACAGATGCTGACGCCGCTACAGTCAGCCCCTGGGATGTTACCCCTGAGAAAGGGGGCGCGCGCTGCGCATCGGCAACACGCTGTGGTCCGGACCAGCCAGCGACAAGGCCATGAAAAACAGGCAGCCGCACAGCGCCGGGGGGCGGCGCTCACCGGGTCCCTGCCACGCAACGCCCGGCAGCGTCCGCAGCCGCGCCGCCAGCTCGGGGGCCATCCCGCACTGGCCGCTGCGAGGCGTCCTCCCGTGGCCGCCGCCACAACCCGCATTAAAGTCAGCGCCAGCAGCAGCCGCTGCCTCAGCCCACGGGCCATCGCGGCGGCCGCCGCCGAGCACCGCCCCTGCTGCCCCGGATGCTGCCGCCACCAGGAGCATTGAGCGCGAGCAAGGCCGCCGTAGCGCGGGCGCCGCCGCCGCAGCCGTTCCCGTCATCGTACCGGACCCGTACGCGCCCTCGCCCGTCCCCGCCGCCGGCGCCAGTTCCGGCGCCGCCAGCAGCCGGTTAAGATCCACGTTGACTGGATCCAGCTCTAGAGTACAGACTAGATTCCACTCAGCCGGCGGCGCCGTGGGCCCCGCCGGGCGCTTGCCGGATTCCCTGCCAGCGGCGGGTGGTGCCGTGGCGGCCCTGGCGGCTGGCTGGCTCCCTGACCTGCCGCCTTGCCTGAGCGTGAGGCGAACCACAGCGCCGAGCTGCAGCGACCCCAGCGCTAGCCAGGCGGCCGCCCCGCCGCTCCCTTCCCCTACCCATCCGCCGGCGCCGGCGCCGCTGCTTCCTGCATCCGCGCCGGTGGCGAGGCCTGCGGTGGCACCCCCAGCGGCGATGCCGTCGAGGCCGCCGTCACTGCCGCCGTCACTGCCGCCGTCCATGTAGCCGTCACCGTCGTCGTCGCTATCGCCACTAATGCTGTCGCCCGAGTAGGAGCATAGCTCCTGGCCCTGGTCGGCTGCGTCGAAGAGGCTGGGGAGCGGCCCGAGCGCCACCGCCAGGTCCTGCTGGGCCGCGGCCCGCTCCCGGCCGGCTGCCCGTGCGCTTCCACCTGCAGCGGACATCCACGGATCAGGGCGCGGGAGCAGGGCAGGTTTATCCGGACAGCATCAGCGCCAGCAACAGCCCCACTCTGCACACCATCACCTCTGCAACGTAACATGGTAACGCGGCATGCAGTGGGAGCTCACAGACACGGATGGGACCGGGGGTGGCTAATGTGAGGGGTTTCCAACGCGACCAGCAGCAAGAAGGACAACGTCGGCGCAGGACGCCCGGCCAAGACAACAAAGGCAAAGCAACAAGAACAGCGATGCGTGCCGTGACACGTGGATTCATGGGGAGCCTCACATAGGCATGGCTGAGCTCATGCTCTTAGGCGGTCGTGTGAAAGCTACCATGGACGGACGATCGTGGCCTTCAGATGCTGGGCACGCACACGCACCCAGTCAGCCTGCCCCGCGTCTCCTCGCGTCTCCTCGTGTCTCCTCGAGGGGAAGACGAAGCGGCCCACATAGGAACACGTGCCTTTGTAGCTCCCTTTAGGCGGCCATTCCCCCGCTCACCTCGCTCCGCGGCCGCTAGAGCCAGCAAGTCCCGCAGCGGCACCGCCGCCTCCACCGCCACCGTCCGCGCGCCACGGCTGAGGACCGCCCAGGCGCCCCGGATGCCTGTCAGCGGCGGCGGCGCCGCGCCGTACGGACCCGGCAGGCAGTACGGCAACAACGCCACGTCATCGACCTGGAGGTGCTCCGGCGGCATCCCCTCTGGCAGGACGATGCGGAACACTCCCTGGGTGGGGCAACGGGGCAAGGAGGATGGCCCCGAGTCGATAAATGGGGCGCATGAAGACAGCTCAGCAACGAGGGCCGAGGGCGGATGCTCCGCACGACTCCTCGCGATGCATGAGATACCTGCCCGCAGCCGTCCGGCATCGCTTCAACCCTCTTTGGCGGACGGCATGCGGGATTTAATGCACCTCCGGCTTCACCACTGAGGACAACTATTCATCCAAAGACCCCTCCCCTCCAGGCACGGATGCCGCACGCCTCGCCCGAGTCCACCCTCCCAAGGCCCCACTTCACCCCCGCCCTCCAGGCCGCCCGGCCTACCCGCAGCACCCACTCGCCGCCTCGCCGTGCCTGCGACAGCGACTCCATCACTAAAGAGACGCGGCCGGGCGGGAGGCTGCCTGCTCCACCTTCAAGACCACCGGCGGCTGTTGCTGTTGCTGCCGCCATCGAGGGGCCTCTGGGCTCCTGCTCCTTGGGCGCGGGACCGCCTAGCACCCCTACAACCGCGACCGCAGCTGCCGCTGCCGCGTCCGTCGCCGCCGCCATCCTATCCCCGGACCCGGACCTGGCCTCCTCTCCCCCGAGCAGAGCATCTAAAAGCCTGTCCACCGCCCCGGTGCCCCGGCAGGCTCCAGAGCTACCTCCTCCGCATCCGCCTCCCAGCTCCTCTGCCGCCTTCACTCTTGCTGCCCTCGCCCCTGCCGCTGCCGCTGCCACCCCGCCCGCCACATGCACCAGCACCTCATCCTCCAGGTCGAGGACAGGGTCGAGCAGGGCCGCCCGCAGGGGCGGCCGGGAGGCGAGGGCCGAGGGCGTCAGCGACCCGTGGGTCGGGAGCGGGCCCTGGCCGGCGTCGGCGATCGCGCGCTCCGCGTCGCGCGTGAGCAGCGCCATGCGGCCCAGCGAGGCGCGCTGCTCCGTCAGGGCTTGGACGCCTGAGGACGCGAGGGGTGAGGAGTGGAGTGGGTACCCGGGTGAAGGCAAGGGGGGCGGCTGCGCGTCGCCACGTGTGGGCAGGGAGCAGGTTGTGAGGAGGGGCAGCACTCGATGCATGGGACGGAACATGACATTGCTGGGCAGTCCATGGGACAGCTTCTGAGGAAGGGCCGAGGGCACGCGAGTCACTCGAGCGCCTCGGCGCAACGGCACGGCCGAATGCTGCTGGTTTCAGCCAGCTCCTAGATAACCCTGTTAACCAGACCCGTATGTGTCGCACCTGCATCCCATCGCCGGGCCATGTGCGCCACCAGCTGAGCCATCCCGCGGGCCTCCTCGCCGCCGCCGCCACCGTCGTCCTCCTCCACCTCCGCCGCCGCCGCCGCTGCTGCCAGCCCCCGACGCTGCCCGTTGCGCCAGACGCCAATCTCACAGTCCATGTCACCACCAGCATCATCACTGCCGCCGTCTGGGTCGCTATCCCGCCCTCCGACGCCTCCGTCCCGGCTGCCGGCGCCGCCGCTGGGACTGCTCGCGATGCGTACGACACGCGTGGCCACGCCTGCAGCGATGCCGCCGCCACCGCCGCCGGCATTATCCCGCGGCGCCGTCGCGGCGGCGTCCGCTGAAGCCGCAGGCGCGGCGGCATCAAGTCCCGCGCCGGGCCGCTGCGGCTGCCGCTGCTGCTCCTGCCCCCGGCTGTGATGTGGCCCGCCGAGGAGAACCTGAGGCGGCAGCGGTTGGACCTGCGCGGGCGGTCCCAGGGGCCGGCGGCGGCGGCGGCAACAGTCAGTTGCGGAGTTAACTTGCGCCAGGGGAACGCATGATGCTGCAATGCGAGGAATACCCGGAACACTGCTGCAACGATCCCAGGAGCACACAAGATCCCAGGGGCGGCAGTGAGCGCGGAGTGAACTCATCAGCGCGTGTGCACCATGGCATCGTGGACCCGGCCTACGCCCCGCCTCCTACGCCCTGCGCCGGCTCCTACGCCCCGGCTCTGCCTGCGCCCTGGCCTTCGCCCGGCCGGCCGGTCGGCCGGCGAACCGTGACGAGGATGCGGTCGTGGCCATCAGCCCATCACTCCCGTAACGGCTGCGCCCCGTTGGGCGCCGCCGTCTCACCGAGGCCGGCAGCAGCAGCGCGCAGCTCCATGGGCCCATGCGCAGCGGTCCCAGGGCGCCGTACGTGCCATACTCTTGCCTGCCGCCGCGCTGGCCCGCGCCTGCTCCCACGGCGCCGCCGCCGCCGCCAGCGCGCCAGCGGCCCGCGTGCTCCTGATGCGGCTGCGGCACCTCTTCACCATCGCCCTCCTCCACCTCCTCTTCCTCTTCGTCTTCCTCCTCCTCCTCCTCGAGGGGCAGGCGCGTGCTGCCACGTTGCGCGGCGCCGTAGCGGCTCCCCGGGCCGTCCTCGTCCATCGCGTCCGGGGCGGCTCCCGTCGCGGCGTTCGCCGTCACTATCACCACGGCAGCCACCGTCGCCAGCACCGCCCCGCCGCCGCCGCCACCGTCGAGGCCACCGCTGCCTGCACCGCTGCTGGTGCCGCCCTCGGCCCCCGCCCGCGCGCCGCGCGTGGCATCCAGCGCCAGGGTCAGTGCCGAGGGCACCTCCACCGGCAGGAGGGAGCCTACGCCGCGCAGCACCAGCAGCTGCTGCAGGCACGCGTCGGACAGGCGGCCTCCCCCCTCGCCTGCGCCACCACCCCACCACGCCCGCACCACCGCCCGCACCACCGCCCGCACCACCACCCGCACCACCACCAGGCTCATCTCTGCATCGCCGCACAACACGCCCGCGGTGGCGTCGGCAGCGGCGCGGCGCCGCCGGCGGCGGTGGTGGTGCCGGTGGTAGGACAGCGAGCCGCCCCCCGGCCCGCCGTCCACAGTCGCGGCTCCACCGATGTCCGGGGAGCCGGGATCGGGGCCATCGTCGTCCTCGCAGTCCATGGGCGCGGGGCCGTCGGCGCCAGCGTCCCCGGCGCCTTCAACGCCGCCGCCGCCGGCGGCGACGCCCCAGGCTGTGAGCGGCGGCAGCGGCGCCAGCGCCCCGAGCTCTCGGATGGATTCGACGGGACCTGAAGCGGAGGACGCAAGCAACACTGTTGAGAAGGCTTTGGCCGCCTACACACTTGGAGATACTAATGACAGCAGCACAGCGGTCAGGCCTTCACGGCACACATACTGCATGTGGTATTTATGTGCTGCTGTTCGTGCACAGACGAGCGAGTTTGTGCAAGAGAAGGCAGGTCGGCTTTGGAAGAGAAGCCAGGTCGGCTTTGGAAGAGAAGCCAGATCGGCTTTGGAAGAGAAGCCAGGTCGGCTTTGGAAGAGAAGCCAGGTCGGCTTTGGAAGAGAAGCCAGGTCGGCTTTGGAAGAGAAGCCAGGTCCGCACGCCGGTGTGCGTGTGCCCCTACGGCCTCGCCTGCCGATCCCCTAAAGCCCCGTCCCAAAATGTGCTATTTAGAGCAGGGCCACGACTGCGGGGAGCATACGCTCCGGATCATCAGCATGCAGATATCATACAGGCGAGAACCCCGGACGCGCCGCTCTCCCACGTGGCTTTCCACCCACCTGGCAGCCTGAGGGAGGCCCAGCCGCCGCGCACCGGGTCCCCCGCCGCAGCACCCCTGCGACCGTGGCCATCACGGGCCGCCGGCTCCTCGCCGGCCCCCGGGACCAGTGCGTCGGTGAGCCGCGTGGGCGTCAGCAGCTGCAGGCGGCCGCTGCGGCACCCAACCAGCGTGGGGCAGCCGCCGATGCCATCCGCCGATGAGGCACCTGGCCGGCTGCCGGCACTCCACATCCGGCCTCCAGGAGGCGCCGCCGGTGCGGAGGACTCCCAGCCTGCCAGCTGGGGCAGGGGGCAGGAGGCCGTGGGCCGGCTGGCCGGACGCGCCGCCCTCACCACACATCCGTTACATCCGCCGCCGCCACCGCCGCCAGCGGCAGCGACGGCAGCGGCGGCATGGACTGGACCCGCCCAGAGGGCGCCGCCGCCGCCAATGAGGAACATGCATTGCAGCAGTACGGCAGAGGAGCCGTGCCGTACACGGGTTCCGCCGACGTTGGGGTTCTCAGCGGCGCCCGTGAGTGCGCCCACAGCAGAGGCCTCGACGACCAGCCAACCGCCCGCGGCACAGCACGACAGTACGGCAGCGCCGTACGGCGCCGCCGCCGACAAGTCAACATCCATGCAGATCAGCGGGCAGCTGGGCTCCTCGCCTCCTCCCGCCGGCAGCTCCCCAGCGCCGCCACCGCTAAGACGCTGCCCGGCGCTGGCGCTGGTGCAGCTCCCGCTCCCGCTCCCGCTACCGCCACAGCCAAACCCAGCGCGTTGCTCAGAGAGCCCCTGCAGCACAGCGCCGAAGCCCAGCAGCAGCAGGCGGGTCGGAGCGGGCTGGAGCACCGCCCAGGGGCCGCCGCTCGCCAGGACGCAGCGCAGCCCGGCGGGAAGGGATGCGCCGCCGCGGCTTGGCTCCGTCGCCACCCCGTTGGCGCCCGCTTCCACAGCATCCGCAAGCACGCAGCCCAGCGGCTGCAAGCAAACCCGCCCTTGCGGCTCTCCCTCAGTCGGTCCGCTGCCGGCGTCGCGGACCTCGGCCCCCGGACCTTGGCCTCCTGGTCCGTCACAGTGCGAGCTCAGGCACCGCAACGGCGGACGGTCCCCGCCGACGGACCAGAGGTGGACCGCAAAACGACCCTGCTGGCAGTTCGGGGCGCCGTGAGCGTCGGGGGGCCTCTCAAGAGCGGCGGACACGAGGACCGACTGGGCAGGGAGGCTGCGCAGCTGGTCGCCGGGGGACACGAGGCCTGCCGCCAGCACAATGTGGCCTTGCGGCAGGGCCGCCCCGGAGGAGAAGGACGGGGCGTCGCTGCCAAGACCCCCACTGCATAGCGGGGCGCTGCGCAGGACCTTCTTCGTATCGCGGTTCCCTGACGATGAGCGCGGGGCATCGACGCGGAACACCGTGCCGCCGGCCGGACCGATCCATGTGATATGACCGTCTTCATTCATGCTTGTTGAGTATCAGCACTCAGTGGATTGCGATCAACGTCGCTTGGGAGGTTCCATTTAGGAGACCAATATTACGCCCCAATACCCAAAGTAATAGACGCTAAAATGAACAGGTGTTGGGACAGTGGCGTGTGGGCCTGTGGGCCCAATCCATTCCACCACCAATACGGTTTCCCGCCAACCGCCGTGGACGAGCGCCCCGTGGTTTCGGTGCTGGGTCCTTCCGGTATGTGCGTGTTACTTTTTTTTCTCTTCGCCCAATGCCGATTCCCTTGGCTCGATGATCCTATGGTACGCCGTACAAGATGCTCAAAGATGGGCAGGCTGCTCGTCTCCTTCACCCGACATGCCTTGTACCCCAGCACCCTACTGGAAACTGCGTGCCTTCGAGTGCGCGCCTGCGGTCGAAAATACCGTCGCCAGTGCTCCCACGCCTCTCCCCAGGGGCCATTCAAGGGCCGCGTCGACCCCCGCCTCCTCTCCCAGCGTCCTCTCCGGCCTCAACCTCTTGAATAACTGCTTACGCCTATTTGGCGCTGAGTGCCCACGGCTTCCTGGGCCCCGCTCAGCCCTTCCCCGCCGTGGCCTCGCAACTCACCGGAGCTGGAGATAGAGCCCATCTCGACCCGCTGCCGCGGGCATGGTTGCTTATGGTGCACGGCCGCCGAGGCGACTGGCCCCGCAGCCCACGCGCGCGGTGGCAGCTGCGGAGGCGGCAGCGAAGGCGAGACCATCACCATGGGGCTATGGTCGTGGTCGCCGCCGAACTAACATGCAGAGACTGCAGGGCCTCGCTCGCTTGCTTTTTTCTGAACCGCCCGCCCGCCCTGCTGGAAACATCGCGCCTTCGGGTGCGTATGTCCGTAGAGGTGTGGTGTGGCTCCCCAATCGCAGTGTTTCCTTTTTTCAGGACATCACCTGTTCGACTACCTTTGGAGCTGGGTCCTACAACGACGCCATCACTTTCGCGCTTGCGCTCGTCGTTAGCGTCGTTTCATTTTACCATCACCATGACCGGCCAAGTACACTTAGCTAGCTGCGGCAGGGCAAAGGCGGCACACGGGCACAGCAATGTGTGGCGGCGGCGTTGGCGTTGCCAGCGCATGGCTGCCGACTTTGTCCCTGCCCGCCTGGTGCCTCGGTTTGGCCTTTGGCGTTTGGCCCGTTAATGAAAAAGGAAACAGAAACAGTAGATTGGAAACGTAAACAGTTAGTAGGTCGGGATGCTGACCAGGGTCCGCCTCTCACAACATCGCCGGGCCGTCACCACCACTGTCATTGCCGTTTGCCGATGAAGCCCGGAGAGATGCATCCGGCGCTCCACTCCTGACGTCCTGAGGCACACGCGCCCACGCGCCCACCTACCATCCCCTCTCAAGGTGCATTGGGGGGCGGTTGGGACTGCCAAGCGCTGACGGGTCTCGCTGAGCCGTACGTGCCGCCATATCCTCGTGCCGCAGATCACGTTATGGGCCTGGCACGATGCAATACCCAGATTACCTACCAGAACACCTATCTTACAGCGGAAGCCAGCTCGACGCAGTGCCCTAGTCGTGTGCCTTGTCGCATACGAGCAAAGAGCAAAGCCGTGGTTCGCGTTGGTCGGTGCACAGTCGGCGTGTGGCTCCCCTCCTCCAAAGGCCGTACCCAAACTACGCGACCTGATGCCGCATTCATCCATTGGTTCCCTTGAGCGTCAGAGCGCGGCCCTCTCCCTTGACCACACACCGATACCTATGGCCCCATTCGCAACATGCCGTACACGGCCTGTACGGCCTGGGTGCGACGTGCAGAAGTCCTGCACTTATGCGAAGTATCTACTACACAGGCATTTGAACGCTGTTGCTTGCAGCCCTGAGTGTGCCAGCAATCCGCTTTTGCGTTTTCAAACTTCCGATACGCTCATACGTACACATGTGACCCTAATGTCGCTGGCTACACACCTTGTTTAATATGGCTCAGCTGCAGCCTACACAGGCGCTGGCGCGAGAGCATTGGTCGTCGAGCGTGTAGCCAAGCCACAGCTTCCGAATGAGTTAGCGGAGCGGATCGTGGACTGCCTGGACTGCAACGAGATTGCGGCGACGTTTCGCGGTGTCAACAAGGCCACGGCGGAGCAATTCAGCGGCCCGCAGCACAATCCGGAGCCGGTGCCGGCCCACGCCTTCGCGGCGCACTGGCTCGCGCCGGGCGCCACGCGGGGGCTGACCCTGGGTCAGCGCAAAACTCTGGTGCGCCTCGTGGCGGCCAGCGGAGTGGTGGCAAACCTGGAGGCGGTCCTACACGCTGCAGGCTTCGTGGCGGCAGTTGGTGAGGCCTTTGAGGCGGCTGCCAGCGCAGGCAACCTCGCAATGTGCCAGTGGCTCTGGGACTACAGCTGCAGCTGCACAGAGGGGCACTCTGAGGCGTGCCGTTCGGACGTCGCATTCCATTCGGCTGCTCGAGGGGGCCGCCAGCAAGTGTGCGAGTGGCTGTTAGCGGTCAACTGTGAGGCGCTGAAAGGTTGGACCTGTGGAGCGATATCCGCAGCTGCGTGGAATGGCCACATGGAGCTTGCGGATTGGCTGCTGCAGCAGGACCCCAGCCCGGAAGCCAAGTCCTCGTACATAAACGGTGTGGCGCACGGCTGTGACCTGCCCGCCCTCCAGCGAGCTTGCCTGTTGGCCGGGCAGCCCGGGCAGCCCCTGCAGTCGGAATGGCAGCAGGCACGCATGCTCTCCTCTGCGGCCGGCAGCCTCACGCCCGACTGGGCCGCCAAGGTGGAGTAGCTGGAGGCACAAGGCTGCCCACGGCGCTTAGGTGCAGCCATGGCAGCAGCTGGCCTGCCCAACCACAGCGAGGCACTGGCCCATCTGACCTGGCTGCGGGAGCAGGGTTACCCGGTGGATGGGAATGCGCTGTGCGCTGCCGCCCGCACCGGTAACACGGCCGTAGCGCAGTACCTGGTGCCGGAGGTGCAGTGGGCCGCTGCTGGCATTGTGCATGACGTCTTAGTAGACGGTGGCCACCTGGCGGCGCTGCAGACGCTGCACGCAGCCGGCTGGCCGCTACACCAGAAAGCCCACACGTACGCCGCCCTGGCAGCTAAGGCCGGGCACCTGCACGTGCTGGCCTGGCTGCTGGAGACGTTGGGCGCCGAGACGGTGGTGCTGAGCGGAGAAATCTTCACCGCCACCACCGAGTCGGGCAGCGTGGAGCTGCTGGCCTGGCTGCAGCAGCACGAGTGTCCAGTCAACCGGGATGCCTACATACTCCGCGGCAGCGAAGGCGGGCTGTGAAGCGGTGCTGGAGCAGCTGGCGGAGCAGGGCTGCCCTATGGAGGTGAGTCGGGAGTCAGCGTTGCGGGGTCCAAGGCCGGAACACGTGAATGTGCAGGGCAGCTGCCATCGTATTGTCCCCAGCAGCATTATGGAAGCGCATGATGAGGCTGGTGCAGGTGTGGTGTTCCATCACCGACAGCCCAGCAACGGCAATTCCTGGTGTTGAAGGAATACCTTTTATATGTGCAGCTGCCCGTTAGTTGTAGCGCAACGCTTGCTGACGGCCCACTGCTGTGCAGGAGGACGGGCAGCCGTACATCACCGCCTGCCGCAATGGCGACCTGGCCATGGTGCGCTGCCTGCGGCGGTTTGGCGTGCCCTGGGGCCCAACTGGGAAGGTCTTTCTGGTCACCGCCAGCGAGGTCTGCTATGACTTCAACCCAGCCCACCTGCCACTGCTGCGCTGGCTGCTGCAGCAGGGCTGCCCCGTTGACTACGAGACCTTCAAGAGCAGCTCGAGGGATAGGCATGGTGCAATGCCCTCACGGATCAACTGGGTTTCGGGGCTGTTGGTGGAGCACCTGGGCCTCTGGCAGCCCTAGCGTGGCCAGCAGCGACACGCGCAGTGGTACATATAGCAAAAACATGGAGACGTTTTTTTGGCCCCTCTGCCGCTGATGCGCTGGCTGCTGTGAGAGGGCTGCCCCTTGGACTATGATGATGCTGTGTAAGTTGGGCAGAGACAGTGATGTGGACCATGCCTCCCCCTGGTTTACACAACGGACAGGGCAGCATGCACAGGGGCTGGGGATGGTTGCTGACGTTGCTGGCGTGTTGATTGGAAAGCAAGGGACGTCCTGGGAGGGCTGGAGGCTGAAGAGCAAAGGTGGTTGTTGGGTGGCTGGGTTGGGTCGGGCGGAGTGGGCGCCAGTGGGGCAGCGTTCGTGCCCAGCAGCTGTGGGCACAACTCCTGTGGTGGGACTTGTTGGGTGGCTGGCCTTCATTGTGCACGGCCCGTGCGTGGGTTTCATGCCCTGCCACGGGCCCCCTGTCTAAATGGAGCACTCGGCCATGGTTTCATTGCTTGGTTTGTCTGCTGGTGAGTGCTGCCTCGCTGCCCACTCCTCGGCAGACACAGGCTGGGTCCCTAGCGTCGTGGGTACTGTTACAAGCCTGTCTGTGCGTTTCAACACGTAGACACTTAGACACGTGGTTTCAAAGGACCCATGAAGGGCATGCTGTTAGTGTGCATATTTATGACGGTTCTCAGCCCTGTCGCCCAGGGATGCTCTAACGTACATGTAATTGGAGTTGAATATGAGAGCAATCCGCGTGTGGACTTGGGCGACCTGCCCATTTCCCGGTTTGGCAGGCATGGTCTCCCAGCGTCGGGTTACTCAGTCTATCTGTCTGTCTGCCCATAAACCCTGGAGTGGTCTCCACGTGCACGTAGGGGGGATCTTCATGCTGTACCACACAAAGAACCCCGGTCTCCTCTGCTGTACCTGCATAGCCGGTCTAACACCGCCGCCACTGTACGGATACCGTAGCGCTGCACTTGCACTCGTGAAACACTACATGATGAGCCCGCACCACAAACGCTGGCTGAGCCTGAGTATATACTGTACGTGTGACCCGCGGGACGTGCAAGCAGTTACACAGGATGGAGTTGCAGGAAATGCTTTGGACAGTTCAGGTGCGGGGTGTGCCTTTCGTTGAGTGTCGTCACATTATTGCTTGACGGGCCCCGGGGGTTGGCCTCCGCCCTGGGCGTGGCTGTGGCATGACTGTGGCGTGGCTGTAGAATTCCGGGAGGGCCCGTCCGCTCGTAT
>LSYV01000024.1:180999-195244 GCA_001584585.1 Gonium pectorale | reverse complement strand
ACAATTCGTCTCAGCTCGGATATCTGCTTGGGAGGGCTGGCAAAGAGGGCAAGCAACCCCGTTGTGTGCCGTACATGTGCCGGGCTGTGTCGGCCTGTACGGTACTCGAACGCACTGCCTCTTTAGTTGTGTGCCATACTGAACACGCTAGGGCCCTGTACTGACAAATCACCACAGCCGTGACAGCTCTAAGCGTCTCTGAGCGTTCCAGCGCTCCATTCAGTCTTCCCATTCAATGGGTAAGCCATTAGTGTCTTTCTTTTTTTTCTGTGGTTGTGCTTGATTTTGGGGTCGGTGGTAGAGTTGATGGCAGGCTTGGCGGCTTCGAGGGGCTGTGCAATCCGGCTTGATTTGAGGTCCTGACAAAGACCGTCGTCATGGCCGGTGCAATTACGGTATGTTACTGGTTTGGCGGTTTGAGGCCGGGAAAGGGCTTTCGGGTTTCGGCGTTTGTCAGGTGAAGGGAATGTCTTGCTCCCTGTGCCCCTCTGTGTCCTCCCGTGTCCTCCTTGTCTGTGTCTGTCCTGTTTCTGCGTTGCCCCCTCTTCCCTTCTCTTGTGTTTGGCGTTCCCGCCCGTCCGCGGTTTTGGGTGCAGGGCTCCTTCTCCTCGCGTTCGTTCCGCTGTGATTGGTCTTCGAATTGTCTTGGCTGCGGTGTTGCGCTGTAGTTAGGGCAGGGTTTGAGTAGGAGGGCCGTCTGTCCCTCCCGTTGCCTGCGCCCTTCCTTGCCTCTCTCACTGTTACCTTTCCCGCTTACAAAACGGCCGACGCCACGTTCGTCAGCGCCAGTTCTTTACCGCGGCGTTCTCCCTTGCCCCCACCAGGAATACGCTTTCTCTACTTTACGCCTGAGGGTTTTTCAGGGGGTTGTGTGCTGTCCTGTGTACGTGTGTCCTGAGAACGTGCACCTTGTCGGCCTGTGCTCAAGTGCAGAGTGTGTGCCATACTTAATGCAAAGTATCCCCATCGCAGGCAGTTATTACTGTTTCTTCCAGCGCTCTAGCAATCCGCTTTTGCGTTTTACTACTGATACGGCAATACGCATATCGACCTTGCTAGTTACCTTTTCGACTATGGCTCAGCTGCAGCCTATGGAGGCATCGGCGCGAAAGCATTGGTCCTCGACCGTGTGGCCGCAACTGCTCCCGGAGCTTGCGGAGCGCATCGTGGACTGCCTGGGCTGCAACGAGCTTGCAGTGACGTTTCGTTGCGTCAACAAGGCGACGGCGGAGCACTTCAGCAGCCCGCAGCACACGACCATCCGTCTCTCGGAGCCGGTGCCGGCCCACGCCTTCGCGGCGCACTGGCTCGCGCCGGGCGCCACGCGGGGGCTGCCCCTGCGGCAGCGCAAGAAGCTGGTGCGCCTCGTGGCGAGGAGCGGCGTGCTGGCAAACCTGGAGGTGGCGCTTCAGGCGGCAGGTTTTTCGCAGGCAGTCGCTGTGGCCTTTAAGACTGCGGCTGGCACGGGCCATGTCGCAATGTGCCAGTGGATCTGGCACGACAGCCGCAGCCCCGTAAAGGGCGATTATGTCGCATGCCGCTCGGATGAAGCACTGGAATCGGCGGCTCGTGGGGGCCACCAGCACGTGTGCGAGTGGCTGCTGGCGGTCGATCGTGACACATCGCAACATTGGATCTCGAAAGCGATCTCCGCAGCCGCGAGCAACGGCCATCTGGAGCTTGCGAAGTGGCTGCTGCAGCAGGACCCCCTTGTGGACCCAGCTCCCACGTATGTGGATGGTGTGGCGCACGGCTGCGACTTGCCCACCCTCCAGCAAGCTTGGCTGCGGGTCAGGCCGCCTCGGTACTCTATTTGGCAAGAGCACATAATCACTTCTGCGGCCAGCAGCCTCACCCCCGACTGGGCCGCCAAGGTGGAGTGGCTGGAGGCGCAGGGCTGCCCGCAGACCCCAGCTGCGGCTGAGGAGGCCGCTGGCCTGGCCGACCACGGTGAGGCGCTCGCCCGCCTGACCTGGCTGCGGGAGCGGGGTTATACGATTGAATGGGATGCGATACGTGCTGTTGCCCGCACTGGCAACACAGCGGCGCTGCAGTACCTGGTGCCGGAGGTGCCAGTGTTCATTCGTGACGACGTGGACGACTACCTACTTGATGTCGTTAAGGGCGGCCACCTGGCGGTGCTGCAGACGCTGCACGCGGCAGGCTGGCCACTACACCAGAACGCCCAAGCATACGCCGTCCAGGCGGCGCGGACGGGGCGCATGGACCTGCTGGCCTGGCTGCTGGACACGCTGGGCGCAGAGGCGGTGCGGCTGGATGAGGGCCTCTTTGCCGCTGCTGCAGAGTCGGGCAGCTTGGAGCTGCTGGCCTGGCTGCAACAGCGCGGCTGCCCCTGCCATCGGAGCGCCTATTTGGCGGCAGTTGGCTCGGGCTGTGAGGCGGCGCTGGAATGGCTGGCGGAGCAGGGCTGCCCCATGGAGGTGAGCCGGGAGTCAGAACTGCGGGATCCAATTGCCGAAACATTAGTTGTTGCCAAGGGCTGCAACCATTACATAGTCCCCAGCAGCCCTGCGCAACCGCATGTGTGTAGGACGGACGTGCCATCACCAAGAGCCTGGCAACGGTAGGCAGGATTAGGCGTTGAGGGAACGCCGTTCAACTGCACCCATCGTAATTCAACGCAAGTTAACGGCCCACTGCTGTGCAGGAGGGCGGGCAGCCGTACATCACCGCCTGCCGCAATGGCGACCTGGCCATGGCGCGCTGCCTGCGGCGGCTGGGCGTGCCCTGGGGCCCGAATGGGAAGGTCTTCCTCGGGGCTGCTGAGGGAAGCTTTTTCCTGGCCCCTCTGCCGCTGCTGCGCTGGCTACTGCGAGAGGGCTGCCCCGTGGACGACGAGGCGGTCGAGGCGACGGTGGTGAGGTGGAGGTCCGAGTATGCTAAGTGTGCCGACAGGGAGCGGGCGCTGCAGAAGCAGGGCCTGGGCCTCCGGCAGCCCTAGCACGGCTAGCAGCAACATGGTATCGGGGCTCAGCCAGGCATGTTGCCTAAGCGGCAGTGTGCAAGGCCATTGGATTTCCATTGCGGTTTTGGGGACGGCTCCGCAGGCGAGATGTTTCGTTATCTTCATGTATGTCTGCATTTGCGTGCCTGCAGAACAGGCGGTTGACTTTTGGCAGGGCAATGACCCGAATATGCGTAATCCTTCACGGACCTTAGTGGCCGGGCATGGGGCTATGCGCTTTGCGGGCTGGCAGGGAACAGCACTGTTTACTACGTACACAAGGAAGGGCGGGAGGCTGAGGGGCAAAGATGGTTGTGGCACGCTGGGAGGGCAGGTGGAGTTGGGTGGAGCCAGTGGGGCAGCCGCTCGGGCCAGCGGCTGGGGGACGGGGTTGACAGGCCCCCGTGACTTGCTTACTTTGCAAGCACTGACCAGCACTGAAGGGGTGAGGCGTCCACATGACGCAGGCGCCAGTCTCAGGAGAGATATTAGGGTTCAGTGCGTGGTAGGACCGATGAAGTCGCGATGAAAAGTCTGGCAGGCTTACTCAGTCACCGTGTGTTTGCTTACCGATGTTTTAGGTGTTGTTTTTAGTCTTTGCCCTCCTCTCTCTTCCAGCGCCCATGGCTCGGCGCAGTCGGGCCTCGTCCATGTTGCAGTGGGCATGTGGCTGCCCTGCCCTTTTCCACTGATGGCTGAAGCGGAGTGGGATACAGCTGAGTCAGGATGAGCCTTCATTGTGACGCGCGGGCCCTCTTCACTGAGGCGAGAGCCAAGATTAAGGGCTGAGGAATGGTGCGGTAGCTGGAGGTGGTGCCAAGCATTCGACGGTGCAGTGGATGGGGTAATACGCATGCGTGGGTGGCGGGGTCGCCAAGGTGCGGAGCAATGGGGCGGCGCTGGATGGGGCGGTGAGGGCGGACAGCGTGGGTATCAAGGCCGGACGGTGTGTTGGAGCAGCGGCTGCGGCCGGCAGCTAGGGGCTGGGGGCGCGGCCTCAGTGGCCCGCTTGCTTGCATTCACTCAAAGGGTATCAGCTCTGTCTCGCCGGTATCAGTGAAGTTGGGGAGCCATCTGCACGACGGAGGCTGGGCCTCTGCGTTAGGCCTGATGAGGTTGTTTAGGGTTTGGCGGGCGGGAAAGTTCGGCATTTTAAGGAGTTGCGTGGCAGTGCCGGGGCGACAAGTCCAGGCCGATGGTCTGGGGCACAGGTCGCGAGCCTGACTTGTGGCGGGACGGAAGGGACGGTCGTGGGCAGCGCGTGGGGCAGAGGATGTCGCAGTGCAGACCCCTGCGCAGCAGTTGAGCACATGCCCGCAGCTCTTACTCCCTCTTTCTCTGCAGATTTCTCTTTTTTTACTGTATCCCGTGTCTGTTGGACAAGGTGTGGGTCCAGATTTTTGGTGCTTCCCTCCGTCCAGGTTGTTACCCGTTGGAAGTTGGCAGTTGCTAGCATTGTTCATAGGGTTGTGCCAAACATTAGAATGGGATTCATGTTGACTTCTCCGGAGCCGAGCGAAGCGTCGCGTCGGAGAAGACAGGTTCTTGGGTCGAAGGAGTCTAGACAGTTGTACGGCAGCCTCGCTGCCTATCTTGGGTCCCGAAGGGCTCCGCATCTTATCTGCTACTTCGTAGTTGTATCCATTGAGTGCTTTCGCCCTTCTGCCAGGGCGGTTTGGTTAGTTCCCACCCACCTCCCCTTCGCCCGTTGTGTCGGGTCCCCGCCATCCCAACGCTCCCACTGGGTTGGCGGCGCCTCGGCCGCCCGGCGCGGCGCCGGGGCTCCGCGGCGCCGCTTCTGCCTGTCACGCCTGGGTGCCGCGCCGCCCTTACGGGCCATGTCGGCGTTTATCCGTTTAGGCCGGGTGCGGCGTTTCCTGCCTTCACCCGTTTTGCGGCTTGCTGCGGCGTTGTGACTTCGCGACTTTGCTCATGGATCTGCTAATTGGTGACCACTTGTTCAATTTTAAAAAAAGCTTCCAGTTGCTGCTGTGCAGGGGTTTCAGTCGTTTCGGCGCTGCTTTGCCAGGTTTGGTGGACGGCGGGTCTCCGCTGTCGGTTTGGTGGACGGTGGGTCTGGTCCGCTGTCGGTTCCGTTGTAACGTTCATTAGATGGATGAGACCCAAGAACTTCTAATCTCATATCTAATTGATTCTCCTCGAGAATATGAGGATGAGCATTAGAATTTCGTGGCTATCTTCACACCCAGGCGGTTTTTGGGGCTGAAGCTTTGGGTATATAACGGCTCATGGTATTCCAAACTTTTCCTTTATCTTCTATGGTATAACTTGATATCTGCGCTTACCAAGCAAGAGAGTGGCCTGCAGGCCCATGTGACCTGCTGTTGCTACCTACTACTACTCATACGAACTGCTACTCATAATAGTGCTTTCTCAAGGGCCCAACGCTAAGGCCCGTGTGTCCAGCCAATCCTACCCTATCCCGCCAACAAGCTTAGGCAGAGGCATGCAATGAAACAATCCTTCCGCGCGTTTAGCCCAAACGCGCAGACAGCGTGACGCCCGCGGCCGCAAGAGGAAAGGGCCCCAGGCAACTATCCCGCCGACAAGCTATTGCAAATACAGAGGCATGCAATGAACGGGAGCCACAGGGTGTCGTAGCCGTGGCGGTGGAATCAATTAGAATTATTCTACATGAGAATTCTAATCCTAATGCTCTGCGCAACCCTAATTGTTCACTGGTCATCTCGCCTCGCGTATGTATCAGCGTCTGAAGGCAGGCTTGGGAGGTAGGGGTGCACCACCTGCTGTGCCGGTGGGCCCAACCGGGTGGGTCACGTGTACTGTTAGGTTGGCAGGGGAGTGTGGTCTTCTGGATATGGGTGCCGCGATTGGGCACGTCAGCGAGCACAGGAGCTCGTCTGTGGTCTAGCGTGTGCTGCAGCCGCCGAGCTGTCCGTGCGTCCACAGGCCCTTAACCCAACTCCCCTCAACTGTCAACATGCGGGCTGGCATATGCCCCCCAAGCATCAAGCGACTCGCGAGTCAGCACATTGACCCAGTGCCACAGTGGGCACCGCCCTCTTTCCCGCCCAAGCGCCGCTCCCCCCGCTTTTGTGAGTCAGTGCAGTGAACGGGTTGGCTGGCAGGGCACGTAGGACGGGGTATACTATCTATTTGCCGTACATACCGTACTACGCAAGGATGTGGTCCGCCTCCTCTGCTGCACCTGCGTGGGCGGCGCAGCAGGTGACCCACGGGTCGCCAACACCGTTGAGGCTGCAATGTATGGTTGCTAGGGTTGGCCCAAAACTTGTAACGGGAATTCGTATAGTATACATATACGTAGAATTGTATGTTTTCTACGCTTTCTAGCTATACCAGAACGTATACGAGTTTTCAGATCTTCGCCACCAGGGGTCAGATGAACCTGAAACTTTTACATACGGTGTGCCCGTGCCATATCTTGCACCTTTCCGAAGTTTGAGTTTTGGCACCATGTGACGGGGTGGGAGCACTCAGCACGCACGGGCATGAGCCGACTTGACACGTGTTTGACCGAATGACCCTTCCATTGACCATGTTTCCCGGGTTATTCAACTCCTACGAGCATTGGCTGGCAACATGACGCCGTTGCGGGCTCGTAAGGGCGTAAATACACGTTCCAGCACACTGCCGTACGGTATACGCCCTGAAACTTTCGTCTACGTTATATACGTTAGAATCTACATTATAAAATTCTACATTATTTTTCTAATTTAAGCCTATGCGCCAACCCTAATGGTTGCTCTCCGGAAGAGGCACGCCACTGCATGCCGCCTCAGTATGCGGTAGCAGCGCCGCCGTCTGGGCTCCAAGGCATCCCATCGCCGTCGGGCCGTCGGGCCGTCGGGCCGTCGGCGGCACGGCCGTGGCATGTTATTGCTCAGTCGTATCGTGATGCTCACAAGTTCCGGGCGTGTTACAAGAACCCGGTCCAGCGGCAGTCTCGGGCCCCTATGACCAGCACTCAGATCCCAGCCGCCTGAGCTGCCATTCCTCTTCCACCGTCCACCTCACCGTCTCGCAGACCAACTTCCCCCCACACCCAACCTCCCGGAAGATGGCTGCCTCGAGCCCCACATAGTGTCGCTCAACGGTACTGGCAGCCATTCACCACCCCGACGCATGGTTGCTCCCCCCCCCCCCAGAAAAACCCCGTTATTTGCATTGCACTAGTCGCCAGACACACTCCACCTAGAGTAACACCAAGACAAAGCAACGGGGCCACAACCCACAAGGGGACTACCTACCCCCGCTGCGAAAAAGGCGCGACCCACCCAAGAATCCGGGATGGGCCACCGTCCCGGCAGAGGGACAAGCCCACTCACAAAGAGAGCGTGCTGGCAGTTAAAGGGGAACGATCCCCTCACGCTCCCAAATAGCCGCAATTGCACGGCAGACTACCAACTACCAGAAAGTTCGCACCACTCTACTCCTTCGCAATGAATACAGTTATCGAGAATAACTGGAAACCTATCTCCGCTCCGGTGCGGCAAATTTCGTACCGGCGGGTATGAGAGCCATACGGCATCGATTGCCCGGCCGTGCTCAGGGCTTGATGCCAATCCGCGCCGCGGTATCTCACCGATCCGCCGTATGTATCATCGATCCGCCGTACGTATACTAGCTCAGGCACTCACGATCAGAAGCGGGCGGGGCGGGTTGATTGCAAGCGTGCAGCCCAAATTCCCTGGGCTTGGGAGTTACGGGCGTTGGCATTTTATTGGCCAGTGCGCTGATAACCCAAGCCAACCAAAAACCACCGGGTCCACCTAGTTACCGCGTCTGCAGGGGCGACGCGGTTTGACGCCTAATCCTGATGATCCGTTGCAATCAAGCAATCCCGGGCAACGCTCCCTAGAGGCGGGACCATATCGTCCAACCAAGGCATGGCGAGTGACAGAGGGCATAGCGTCACTGCACATCAAGCGGCTGTGGATCGAAACCAGCATGCACTAAGCAGGGATGCACATACACTCACTCTCGTTCACTGATATGCGCATCCGCTACAACAGTGCCGAGTGATCCGGATGTTGCGGTGGGCAGTGAGGCAGGTAGCGTTGCAGCAGCAATGGCAGCAATGATCCTCGTAACAAAAGCATCGCGTCAACAAGCGCAGGATACCTACCCATTCAACGTTAAAGCCCCAGCCAGTGCTTCCTAACCACGTGAAATCGTGGCCCCTAACCTTCAGGCTGGAGGGGCGGATGGCGGCCCGCCCCTGCGTCAGTCGCTGACGTTCAAGGCCCGCTGCAGCAGCGCCCCCAGCGCCCCCACGTCCGGACACGCCAGCGCCGCCTCCGCTGCCGCCTCCGCCGCCGCCCCCGCCGCCGCCTCCGCCAGCGACCGCAGCTCCCACCCCGCGCCACCTCCGCCGCCGGCCCCGCCACCCGCCCCACCCGCAACCGCTGCGGCGTCGTCCTCCCCGTCCTCCTGATCCGCGCGCAAACCGCAAAGCAACAACGCCCCGTCCACGCAGCCCGCCGCCAGCAGCCGGGCCTCCTCCTCCTCCTCCTCCTCCTCCTCCTCCTCCTCCTCCGCGTCGTCCTCCTGTTCGCCCGGCCCACTACTGCCTCCGGCGCCCGTTATGCTGCTCCCCACGTACGCCAGCCAGCCCCGCCGCCGAGGCCGTCTCCCGCGGCACCACCAACGGCCAGCTGAAGGCCTGGCAGTAGCTGTCAGAGTCGACCCCCGTCAGCAGGGCTGCGTCCTCCGGGGACAGCTCGGCCACCGCCGCCTGCAGCGCCGCCAGAGCTGGAGGCGGCGGCACCGCCGCCGGGGCGGCGGTGGCGGCAGCCTTCGGCGTCGCTGCCGGCTGCCACGTTTACTTGCCAGCTACGCCACGCCAACAATAATCAATCGCCTCGCAAGAGTCGAGTCTCAGTTGCGGTCAGTCCACTGCTGATGCACGCCCAGCAGTGCCCCACGCTCACTTGCAGGCGCCTGAGGCCCCTCACGCCAGGCGCCTGCCCCAATGCATTCTCGAACGGATGCGCGGTGAGTATCAGTTGTGTTCCCCATTATCAAATGAGGTCCATGCATAAGCCACCATCTGCTCTGGCTGCGCCGTCCGGAGCCGCTCCTGCGCCAGTTGAATCAAGGCCACACCGCTCGTACTGTCGTACATGGGCCTGCCGTGATGAGAGGCGTGCAACATGTCTCGCGGTTTTTTCTCCTGCGAGCGTGCGAAATCGGGCAGGCATGCATGCATTCGGGCGGGTGGGTTCCAAGCGGACGGAGGATCCGGCGATGCAGGGACGGCGCTGGCACGCGTGCGATGAACGGCACGTGGCGTTAGGGGCAGCATCATCACAGGCGGCCGCTGGCTGCCAAGACTGCAGTCGAGGCAGTGCCGTTCGAGGAGAGGACAGCGTCTGGCACAGCCACCACCGATCGACCATCCACTACGGTGGGTGCAAATGAGAAACGAGTAATAAGACGTATCGGCCGACACAATTCACAGTGTGACGGCAATCAACCTGCTGCATATACAAGCTGACGGCGTGAGGCTGCTGCACAAGTTGATGGCTATCACGATAGGTGCATATGGTGGAGATGGAGCGACACAGCTAAAGCCACGAAAAGAACTAGCAAGCAGCAGCAGCTAGCCGCAAAAAAATAAAGTACAGGCGTCGTATTGGGCATCACCACGTATACCACGTACACGCTGTGCCCCGAACCGGCCCTCGCTCACCTCTTCCGTTGCGCGGGATGGTAGCCCATCGTGGTCAGCACCTCTTGGCTGCCCCACCTCCGCCACTTCCGGATTGTATTCTCTTTCACTATCGCCAGCACTATCACTCGGACAATAAGCACCTCGCAGCAGCTTGGAGGAGGCTGCCTTGGCTGCCGGTGCCCCTACATCCCCTGCCTGTACACTGCCGTCGTGATGCCGTAGTGGTGGCCGGCGGGCTACATGGCCGTCACTGCCGCCGCCACCATGATGTCCGAACCGGGATGCGGCAGCGGCAGTAATGACAGCCGCAACGGCAGCTGCTGCTGCCTGACCTGAGGTGGGGCCGCCAGCGGGGAGCGCCTCGTCTGCGTCCAGGCTCGCATGCGTGCGCAGCTTTGACGGCGGCTTGCCATGGGTGGCGCCACGCCCAGCCCTAAGATGGGCCGCTTCAGGAGCACGCCCAGGCCCCATGCCTCCAGGCGCCGTCCTCGACCCCATAGGCCGCGCTGCAGCTCGCGGGGTAATCATGCCTAGAAGGGCTGACCCCGCCGCCTTGGCCGCATGACTCAAGCCGAAGCCGCCAACGCCTTCACCGGTGGAGGTGGTGACAGAGGCACCGATAGAGGCATTGCCCGCGTTAGCGGCATCAGTGGTGTCAGGGACGTCAACGGAGCCGGATACAAAGGCATCGGCGGTGCCGGATTCAGGGGTGTCCGCGGCGCCGGGTTCAGAGGCGTCTACAGCGCCCAATTCAGCGGCGTCGGTGGCGCTTTCAGGGGCGTCGGCGGCGCCGGATTCCATGATGTCGGCTGGGCCGGATTCAGAGGCGCCCACAGCGCCGTATTCAGCGGCGTCGGCGGTGCCGTCAAAGGCATTGGCGGCGCAAGATTCAGGGATGTCAGCGGCGCCGGGTTCAGAGGTGTCCACAGCGCCGGATGCAGCGGCGTCGGTGGTGCTTTCAGGGGCGTCGGCGGCACCAGATCCAGGAGTGTCAGCTGGGCCGGATTCAGGGTAGTCACCGGTGTCGTATTCAGAGGCGCCTACAGCGCCGTATTCAGCGGCGTCGGCGGTGCTGTCAAAGGCGTCGGCGGCGCCAGATTCAGGGATGTCAGCGGCGTCGGTGGCAGAGTCACCGGCGGCGCCGGATTCAGAGTCACCGGCGGCACTGAACTGAGCAGCAGCGTCGGTAGCGCCGGCGGCAGAGTCATTGGTGTCGACATCGATATCGTTGGTATCTGGTAAAGAGTTGTCGGTGTTGTTGCCGAAGGCGACAGGGTCGCCACCGTCATGTTCAAACCGCGATGCGGCAGCGGCCGTAACAGTCGTAGCGGCAGCTGCTCCTGCCTGACCTGAGGTGGGGCCGCCAGCGGGGAGCGCCGCCCCGTGTCGACCCAGGCTCGCCTGCGTATGCCGGTTTAATTGCGGCTTGCCACGCCCGATGGCGGCACGCCCAGCCCTACCATGGGCGGCTGCAGAAGCACGCCCGGGACCGATGCCTCCAGGCTCCGTCCTGCTCCCCATAGGCCTCGCTGCAGCTGGCGTAATAATGCGTGGAGGGGCTGGCCCCGCGGCCTCGGCCACATAACTCAAGCCGCCACCGCCTTCGCCGGTGGAGGTAGTGACCGAGGCACCGACAGAGGCATTGACGGCGTTGGCATGAGCACCGGCAGCGCTGGACTCATCAGCAGCAGCGTCGGCGGCGGCGCCGTCGGCAGATTCATCATTGGTGGCGACATCGATGTTGGGGGTTTCTGTTGCAGAGTTATCGGTCCGGGAGCCAGAGCCGTCGGCGCCGTTGGCACCCATGTGCTGGTCGCGTGAGATACCAAGTAACAAGGAAGTGAAGGTGTGCAGGCGGCCTACACCAGAGATCTCTGCTGCCTGCGCCTCCTGTGTGCCTGCTGGGGAGACCCTCTCGCGCTGATACGTCGTTTGGGCGGGTGGGTGGAAAGGAAGAGGCAAGTAAGGGGGCCGTGGGAGTTGTGAACTCGCGCAATCGATCATGCAATCAATACACCAGGTGCATGACAGGCCAAAAGGACTCAGCTGTGCAGAACGCATGGCCGTGGACGCTGGTGTGGAAGTCCCCATTTACTTAAGCAACAACACGCTGAGGCTCGCGAGGTGCGGCCAGAAGGCCGGGCGGGCATGCCGCCCTGCCCTGACCTAGAAGGACGTACGGCCTCACCCGTCGGCTGCGGTGTATACGGTACATGATATACAGCAGGGACACAATAGTGCCGACTGAAGCTGTAACTGAAGCCACAACTGAAGCGATGTACTTGGTGCCATTGTCTGCCCTGCTGGCGCCGCCGCCGTTTGTGCCGCTGGGCGCCGATGGCGGCGGGCCCGGCGGCGGCAGCTGCTGGGTTTGGATGTCCTGGACTACCTGGACGGTCTGGCACTGGTTTGTGGAGGCAGTCGACCGTTTGCCCAGGCCGGAAGCCTCAATAGCCGCTAACATTACGGCGCTCAGGGCCTGGCAGCTGGGCACGACCGTGCTGGCGGCCGCTTGGGCCCGAAGCTGCGAAGGCGAAAACCAGGGGATGGCAACGAACGCAGCTTTATCTATTCAGCCTCTACATACGCACGAGAAGGCCTACCGCGCATCAATAGGCGCATGCAGGTAAGCAAGCCCCTAGAACGCCTGGGCGACCTGCACCTACCTCTGTCGAGCGAGCGTGCACTTGCTCAAGTAGCTCGAGGTGCACAAGGAGTATGTAGTTGTGTGCGCCGGCTCCGTCCTCGCACAAGGCAGGCTAGGTCCACGACAGCCCGCTGACCTGGCCATACAAATCCTGTCTAGCTCCCTTGAATCCTAACTGAACATACGGCTGCATCACTGTCGGGCGCGCGACGGCGGCGGAGGCTGCCAGCAGCCTAAGCATTTCAGGGCTTTCTTGTGGCCCAAAAGCCCATTCACCCAATGCATACCCAGCCCCTTACTTCCCCGCGAATTGCATAGGGCCGTGACCATTCCGCCCCTGCGCCTCCGAGGCTCGTTTCGCGACAACGTCTCGTCCCTCCATTATACCAGGGCGACTGCTGTTACAGTAGCTGTGGTTGTAGCCTGACATGTAATCGATCGCGCGCCATTATTGCTCTAGGTAGATAGGGCAACCCACCCCCCAAGCACCCACCACAGCGCCAGTAATGGATGCCCAGGTCTCGGACCCCAACGGGCAGACGCCTGAGAGCCCGCCACCGAACATGGTCTGCGCGCGCACGAGCGGCAAATGGACGAAGGGGGGCAGCGAATGGCGAATTTGGCGGTATGTATGCAGAGCGAGGTAGGGGCGGGACTTTTGGGGAGCGGGTATGCGCACAATCAATCAAGAGGTGCAAGCAACCAACAATGCGTCGGAGGCTGTTCGGTCCAACAAAGCATATGTAACACGTCGGTGCGTGTCAAGTGCAAGGGTCTGAGGGAAGAGGGGTGTACGCGCGCGGCGGTAGAAGAAATGGCTGCTGTTAGCTTGGCCACAGTGTCTGGGCTGTGACATACAAGAATCAATATCAATTCTCAGGCGCCATTATTCCGGGCTTGAACGGAACTTGCTGCTGGTGCTTCCGCGGACGAAGTCATGTACGGTCCCCTGCCTGCTTTGGAAACAAGGAAGGCAGTAGGTGGTGCCAGAAGAACGAAGGTACGTACGTACGCCCATACATACATCCCCGGCCTTGCTTCTCCCGCCACCGGTGACTTACGCCGTACAGGTCTTGCTGAAAGCTCTCCAGTGAGAGGGAGGGTGTAACCAGAAATGTGATGTTCACCATGGTGGCGGAGCCGCACCCCTGAAGAAGGGCACGGCGGGGAGATAGCTTGGCAGTAGTCAAGCATCGGCCGCAGTGGTGTGCGTGTCAGCAACGTAACCATACGTTAGCCGATCATCATAACACCCATTCAAACCAATTAATACGAGCCGTCGAAGGCGGCGAGGGGACTTGATTAACTCGGACGAGAAGAGGTCCATTCCTGGGGCTGGGCAGCAATTGCTATAAAGCTGCACCGACATACAGGAGGGTCACCGCCAGCATTGCTATCTTGCATACGCCATCTAATAAATTAAGGCTTAGGCCTGGAGGGGCGAAGCCCCGGAAGGGCTTATAAGCAGAGTTCTGTACGGAAGTCGTATAGCTGTCCTGAGCTTAGCGCTGCTCGCTCTCCCTGTTCGGCATTCTGCCTTCACAGTTGAGAGCTTGCATCGCTTGCGAGCTGACTCACTTCCCTCCCTTTTGTCGCCGAGCCTCCCGGCTCTGTCCCACCCGTTCGCAGCCCTCGGAGCGGCGGCGCATCCGCACGGCGAGCGACCCCTGCCGGACACCGGGCGCGGGTTTTGGGTCGGGGGGGGGGCGTTCGCGGGGTTTCCGGCGCGCCCGGGCGGACGGCCGTATGGTCCCCGCCCGGTTGGAGCGTGGCTGGTGGGGGGGTGTGCGGTGGTCGGTCGCGGGCGCGCGCGCGAGAGCTGCGGGGAGGTTTTTGAGTTTTGGCCCCGGGTCCAGTTTTACTCCCGCGCTAGCTCTCGCGTGCTTCGTTTCAGGAACCTGGGTGGCCGGGCCGCGCACCTGCCTGGTGCGCGGCGCGCGGCAGCCGCCGGTGC
>LSYV01000024.1:129286-148595 GCA_001584585.1 Gonium pectorale | reverse complement strand
CCCACTCGACCGCCCAACCCCACATCGCACGTGCCTTGAGGCTCTCGGGCGTGGCCGCGTCCACCGACACGTACAGCTGCGTGACGGGCGCCAGCTGCTGGATGCGGTCGGGGAACTGCGCGTTGGTGACCAGGAAGGTGGAGATGCCGCGGGCGTGCAGTCGGCCCACCAGCGCGTTGATCTCGGGGTACATGATGGGCTCGCCCACCAGCGACAGCGCGCAGTGCTTGGGCTGCGGCAGGGGTGGGGGGGAGGGGAGGGGAAGGGGGAGGGGACAGGAGGGAGGTGAGGGAGGGGGAAATATAGACGGGAAACGGGCCGCGTCGCGCGGAGGGTGGGGGAGGGAGTCAAGGTGCGATTGCACTCGTTACATGGGTCTGCTTCGGAGACTTAGGACGTGCTGATGTCTGGGGGTTGGCCAGGCCGGGAGGTCAGCCAGCGACGCATACGGAGAGGCCGGCGGCCTGTCCATTTGTATTCCCGGCTGGGCGTCAGTTTGGATGTCCGTTTGGATTCCACGCTGGGCGATGACGGGACTCGCCAAACAAGCGGGCGCGCGCAGCACTGCCGCGGGGCTGCGGTGTGCCGAGGACCCGAGCACATTGCTGCCCCCAACCCTCCTGCCCTCACACCTCTGCACACTGCGGGCCCTCATGTCGCTGGCCCCGTGACCCTTGTGGCGTTCTTTTGCGCGTTCCCGCCCGGGGCCTCACACCCGCCGGGGCGAACCAATCGCCCCTCCGCCACCAAACCTCCGGCCCCATCACCGCCCCCGACCAGCCCCCTGCGCACCTGCAGCCCCTCCGCCACCGCCTCCGGCTTGACTCCCGGCACGCCGGCGTACTCGCGGACCATCCGGGTGTGCAGCTCCAGCGCCGTGTCCACGATCACGTCGGGCGGGTCCATGGCCCACTTCCACGTCTGCGTGTGTGGCATCCACGTGCGGCAATCGCATACGGTAATAATATACGTACGTTTGTGTGTGGCATACGCGTCGGATCGGGTTGCACGAGCAGGAGGAAAGCGGCGGGCTGGACGCGTGAGCGGGGGTTATAGTGAGGAGCGGTCAGGGTGTAAAGGCAACAGTAAGACGGGCGGGGTGAGGTCGAGGCGTAAGTGCGGGTGGAGGCGTGGGCGGGCCCATGGCCCACCCCCACGTCTGCAGTCACTTGCACGCCTGCCTGCCACCATGCACACCCGAGGCCGTACGGCACGAGGACCGGCGGTGCACATGCACACACGCACACACCCCGGCCGCGCGTGCAGTGCCGTACACATTGTACGATGCCGTACAGCGCCGCACGCACGCACGCGTGTGCGCGCAGCGTGCCCGCGCGCGCCGCACCTTGCCCACGGGGTTGGAGTGGTGGCGCCAGCAGAAGACGCACTTGTTGGCGCAGGCGAGCGAGGGGGTGGCCTCCATGCAGCGGTGCGAGGCGATGCCGTAGAAGGCGTGCTTGTAGCAGCCGCCGCGGCCGCGCAGCATGGACTTGGTCCAGCGACACATCTTGACGCCGCTGTGGCTGCCGATCAGCTTGTAGCCCTGAGAACCGGGGTGCGGGGTGGCCGAGGTGGCGGGGCGGCGGGGCGGCGGGGCGGCGGGGTGGCGGGTGGGGTGGGTGGTGCGGTTGGGTTGACTGGTTTCCCGAGGGTGCGGGCAGCGGCGGGCGGTTGGAGATGGCATGGGGAGGATCCGTCCGAAAGCGAAGACTCCTGCGCAGCCGCCCTGCTCTCTTAGGCGTCGCTGCGTCGCCCGCCCGCTCACCTACCTGGCGGGCCGCAACGCGTAAAACCGCAAGCCTATCCCCGCAAGCCCAACGTCCCTTTCAACCCCGCATGTCGGTTCTCAATCCCCCTGCGGGGATCACGATGTTTCACGAGCTTCGACAAGCTGCTTGTGTAAATGGCCTCTGTAACGCCTAAATGGATCGCTTCGTCACCCTCCACCCCACGCGCACACTGTCCCGCGCCCACCCCCCTGCTTGGTGCCCGGGCGGGATGGGGCGGGGTGGCGTTGAGCAGGCTGTAAAGAAACTTCCCGTTCCCGTTCCCGTTCCCGCCCGCGTTGCCGCCCGGCGCTCCCTCCCACCTGCTTGGTGAGGCTGCCGCGGATGAGCGGGTTGAGCATCTCCGGCCGCCCGTCCCCCCCGGCGGCGCCCGACACCGAGGTGGCCGCCGAGCCGGCGTGCTTCTTGCCCCTCCGCGGGCCCGTGCCGCCAATGTCCTCCATGTCGATCTGTGGCCGGAGGGGGGGAGGGCGGTGGCGATAAAGGAGACAGGGTACAGGGGCGTTTGACAGCATTGGGGACAGGGGGCCGTGCACGACAGTCTCGGAGCGCAGGGTGCAGCGGAGCGGGCAGGGCACAACGGGTGCACCCAAAAGGAGCATCAGCGGGCAAACACTTAAGAGTTCAAGACGGCGCATGGTCGCGTACGGTCCGCCAGCCCGCCGTGTGCACCAGTTTAACAACACTTTGGGGCACCAGGATGAGGTCGTCTCTGATCCCCTCGGGACAGCGGTGAGCAAGCAGGCACTGCACGGGCGGCCATTGCGTGCGGTGGCAGAGGGAGCACCGAGCTGCCCAGTACCGGGTGTACCCGCCCCCCGCCAGCCCACCTCCGAGCCTCCGCCCTCCTCCTCGTCATCCTCGTCCTCCACCTCGTACTCGTCGTCTTCCTCCTCCTGCTCCTCTCCAGCCCCCTCGGCAGGACGGCCGTTTGGCATGGTGCTCGCCGCCGCCGGCGCCCCTGTCGCCGCCGCCACCAGGCCGTCCCGCCACGTCGCGAACTGCGCCCGCATGTCGCCCGCGTCCTCATCGCCCAGACCTGCGGCGGGCCCGCGCGCGGTCAAGCGCACGGAGAGTAATGGCGAAGAGGCCGCCCTCGCCCTCATCGCCGGGAGGTGCCCAAACGGGGTCAAGGCGCGAAGGTCGAGCCAGCCCCCGCAGCGAAGTAACATAGGGCAGCCACCATGCCGGCCATGGGGATGGTGGGGAGTTGAAGGGAAAGGAGCATTAACACCGACGAGCTGGGCGCCAGCAGCGTAAGTCCAGTCCTGCGGCCAAGCCACCATGGGGATGGTGGGGGTGCGAGGGCGCGGAGCGTAGGGCGAAGAGGCCGCCCTCGCCCTCGTTGCCCAGGCCCTCGGGAGGTGCGCGGCACACATACCCCGCGGGCCCCAAGGGTACAGGCGCCTCAGTCGGTGCATGGCGACGGCGCCGGGTCCTAACTGGCGGCAAAGGTGTCGCCCGATTTCCCGTTGAGTTGGCCGCCGCAGGACACGGTACCAAGTGCCCATGGGGCCAAAGGCTGCTGCAATCAGTGCCATGCAACCCCACGAGCATGCCCGCCAAATGATGGCAGATGCCCGCCGCTGTGCGCCCCACCTTCGCTGCGCGGTCGCCCGGTCCCCCACGGCACACCGCTCACGCGCACCACTCCGACACCGCCGAGGCCCCGGGCCAAACTGGCGCGCAGCTCCCGCACCCGCTCCGCGCACCCACCCACCAGCCAGCTTATTCCACAGCCGACAGCTGTCTGAAACGGCCCATGGCCCACATCGTTTGGTCGCCGTCCCTCCTAACCGCCCTCGGTCCGGGCGGCAGCGGGGCTGCGCCGACGCACCCATAGACCGGGATGCGGCAAGGGTCCGTGGATGGGTCCCCAAGCACAAGCCGACCGAGCGGGAGCCGTGACCCCGAGAATCGGCCGCCCGACCAGTGCCGGGACGCGGTATACCGGAACGAGAACGAGAAAATGACACCGGACAGGTGAGGTCGGGGATACGGGATACGGGATACGGCACACGACCACAGAAACCCGAGCGGGTGGCACCGCGTGACTAACCCAGCGGCAGCTCGCTGCTGGCCCCCAGCGCCCGCAGCTGTGTGTCCACCCGCCGCGCCACCGCGTTGAAATGCTGCTCGTACAGGCTGTTGCCGGCGCCCCACACCGCCACCCGCAGGTGCGACAGCGCCGCAGAGCCCAGCCGGAAGTCCGACGCGGCGTCTTCCAGCCAGCTGCGGTGGGGTGGGCCGCCATGGGGGTGGGGCACGGGCGGTGAGCGGTGGGCGGCGGGGGTTTGCGGTGCGAGGGGGGGTCAGGGTTCGCGGCGTCCTCCAGCCGTCTGCGGTAACCGGCGGCCCAGGGTGCCGGTGCAGTGGGCGGTGGGCGGTCGCGGCGCAGGGGTGGTTCAGGGGGCGGCGGCTTGTCGTTTGATGGCGTGCGCATTCCTCCTAATCCCATCACGAAGGACTGGCGCAGCGATCACCCTGCCTCCCCCTCCACAGGCCGTCTACAACTATCCCAAGACCACCACAAGTACTCAATAGAAGTATGCGATTCGGTGTCCGCGACGCGATCCGTTTCCCTTCTTTATTACCCCCCTCACCCGCTACCACAAGCCCGTCTTCTGACATAGCACGTGATAACACAGCAATATCTGGCCCCGCCGCCGCACGGCGCGTACTCCGTAGGGCGCAGACCCGCACCTGCCGATGCACCTGCACACCAGGCGCGTGCCCTGCCATTGGAAATCAACGCAAAACATCACGCCCTATCCCTTCCCTTGAAGTGCCCCGGCCCCCGTACCGTCACCGCCGTCATCATGTCGTGGAATCAAAGCCACACCTGCAGAAGAAGCGTGCGTTCTCCGGCGGCGTGCCCCCCTCGTACGTGCTGACCAGCACCACCACCAGGCTGCCAGCCGGCTCCGAGAGCAGACCCTCGGGCTCGTAGGCGGACAGGTCGGTCGGCGCCACCCGTGGCGCTGAAGCCGCGGCAGGGGCGGCGGCGCCGGCTGTGCCGCCGCCGGCGCCGCCGCAGCAGGCAGCGGTTTCGGAGGCGGCGCCGGCGGCCTTGCCGCCGCAGCAGGCGCCGCTGCTGCCGCCGGGGACGGCTGCAGCAGAGGCGGCGGCGAGCGCCGCGTCGAGGCGCTGCGCCAGATCGGAGGCAAGCTGCCGGCAGGTGCCCTTCGTACTGCCGTACAGAACCCGTACGATGGGCGGGAGGGCCGTGCTGGCGGCGGGGCTGTTCGAGTCGGCGGCGGCCTGTGTGTGCCAGGGCGAAGGCGGGGACACAACAGGCTTGGTTGCGTGGCGTGGCGGGAAGTCGAGCCTAGGAGGCTTTCTGCTTCAATATCTCAGTCCCGCAGCATGGCGCCTCACCCACCTTGCAAGCACACGCCGCAGCTCGTGCTTGCGCCCCGGTGTTCCCCGCCTGGCCGCCACCGCAGCAGCCCTTCTGCTCCTTCGCGGCATCGTCCTGGCTGACGTCCTGCTTCACCTGACCGCTGGCATCCCTACTTGCGACGGCGGGCTTTCGCTTGTTAGCATTTGGTGAGCCGGCGCTCCGCCAAATGTACAGGAACAGAGCTGCCAGACCGAGCAGCCATGAAGTTTTTACTGTCGCTACCAGAAGCGCGAGCACATCCATCTTCCTCGCGCCGGAAGCACCGGCCTCTTCCGCGGGAAGCAGATTTGCCAAGCTATGCGCGCGTTGCAGTTACACGGTAAGGAATATGAATTTATTTGTTGCAAAATGTAATTGGCAAATGGCAACTCCGCTCCGGAACCTACCGCGGCAGTGTGCCTGCAATGGAACCGTAATGCTAATATAGAATTGCTAAGGGCACTCCCAAGATGCAATGAACCTGCAAACACTGCGTTAGTTATGACAATGCGTGAAACGCGGCATTGTGCTTGTCGAACATCAGCAGGACAATTTAATTCACTTGTGAACACGTAGACACTACTTGCTCAATACCCCAGCACCCGGCGGGCACCATGCAACTTAGAGCGTCCCAAACCCAAATGCCCAAGTCCACCCCTAGCTTCACTCACAGCACCTATACAGCGCGCTCGTCGACCGTTGTGCCGAAATCGCCAGCGTCACGGCCATCCTCCCCAGGGGCGCCCATCTTCACCCGCCCCAAGACAAGCAACGACATTAGCAACTATGCACTGCCAAACATTAAACTTGTGGGGCCCCAGGCGGATGAGCTGGAGGCGCTCATTTACCACTACGACGCCCTGCTGGAGCAGCGGGACAACCAAATCATGCAGCTCACGTCCCAACTGGAGTCGGAGCAGCGCAGGTAGCGAGGGGGCGAGGGGGCGCGACGGGGAGGCCGTGGGGCGTATGGCACAGGGGCAGAGGAGAGGGGCGGAGAGTTTCGGAGCGTCACTGCTGGCGCGCACCGGGTTGTAGCGGTTGCATGCCGTAGCATTTTAGAGAGACGTTTTGGGATGAATCTAGCGCTGCAATGTAGGTGCTGCCGTATGACCACGCCGAGGGCGGCGGCAGTGCGCGTGCCGCCTGCATACCGCCCTGCGCCGCCTCGGTAGACGAAAACCCTTCCCCCCTCCCGTACATCTCCCTATGCACCCCCTCCCCTCTTCACTCTCCCCTGCCTTCCTCCACTACCCCCTCCCCAGCCTCCCTCTATTCCCTCCCCCCCCATTCTCACCCATCCCTCCGCTACCCTCCCCCCTGCTCCAGGAACGCCATGCTGGAGAGCGAGCTGGGCCTCTCCCTTGCCGCCTCCCAGCGCGCCGAGGCGGCCCACGCGGTGGAGCTGGCGGCGGTGGAGGGCGACGTGGCCCGCGTGCTGGCAGAGCGGCGGGGGCTTCTGGAGAAGCTGGCGGGCATCGAGGTGGTGGAGGACGCGGTGCGGGAGATGGTGGTGCAGATGAAGGTGCGGCGCGGCGCGGTGAGGGTGTGTGACTGTCCTGCCTAGCCATGAGCCGCCCCGCCGGCGACAACGGCGGCCATGCCCGAGTTTGGGGGCCGTACCGGGGCCGGGGCCGGGGCCAGGACCAGGGCTACATCTCGGGGCTGGGCCTCGCTTCCGCGCGCCGCCGCACTGGCCTAGTCACGGCGGCGGAGCGCGGGGTGGGTGAGTGGGACAAGGAAGCGTTCGGAGCGGCGGTGGACGCAGTGCGGCGGGTGTTGGTGGCAGTGGGCTGTGGGCAGGGGCTGCTGCGGGCGGTGGGCGGTGGGCGGACGTGTTGCTATGGTGCTACAAAAGCGGGTAGGTGCGGTCCGATGCGGGAGGCCTGCACCCGCTGCTGGACCAGGGGCGGCTGCGGAAGGCAGCTGGGAGGGTGCAGGCGACCGCCTCCGTCGGGTTGGCATGCGCAGCGGGGCGGCTGAATCCGCCCAAACCTTCCCGCGCTCTATCGGGCCCTTACAGCTCTGTGGGGTGTCTGTGTGGCCGGGCATGTGGAGCGCAGGGCGGCTGTTGGAACTGTGGGCATGCGCGATGCTGATGAAGCTTAACGAGGGGAGTGGGCAGAGAGGCGACTCGGGGACTGACACGGGACTCGGCGCTCGCACGCTCTTGCACGCGGGGCACACACATCAACGCCGTACATAACACAGGAGCCGTAACGCATACATAACACAGGAGGGAGCAATGCGCGTGGGCTTGGGGCGGTACGCTGGGCGCGATCCAGCCTGCCTGACTGGCATGCAGCCATCATGGGATTTACACGCATGCTGGCGGGTGCGTGTGGCGGCGACTCAGGGGCTTGAGTGTCGAGCGCAGCGATTATAAATTTACACCAATTCACAACACTCCTTCGCCTGCTTGTGAACCTGGTCGCGGCTGCTCGCGAGCCCGCAGCTGTAAGGCAGGGCCACACGGCTCGCTCCCACAACCCTCCCTACCGGTATGCACTGATTCCGTCCAAACCCTCCCGCGCTCCTTCTGTCCCATACAGCTCCTCCGCGCTCCGCTTGCCTAACCGCCCACTGCGGCGCTCCGCCTGCCCTCCACAGTTCCGTGTGGGCGACGACGAGTCCCCGCCGCCCGAGCAGCTTCAGGCGGAGAAGGAGGCGCTGCGGGAGGAGAACATCCTCACTGTGCTGGGCAGCCTCAAGGCCATCCTCAAGACGCTCTGGACCTTCAAGGTGAGTTGGCGGTTGGTGGTTGGCACTCGACAGTTGGCGGTTGTGCACGGTATGCAGACGTGCGTGGTGGCCCCGAGCTGCCAGGAGGGCCGGCGGGGCGGTTTGGCCCCTGAACTTCCCATCTGCCTTCTCAGAAATAAGCCGAGGAGTACGGCCTCTGCTACTCGCATGTTCCATCTTTCCATAGGCTAGAGACGACGCCTTGGCCATGGCAGCTGCTATCGGCTACGGAACAAAACACTGAAGAGCTTGCCCCGGCCCGCCTCCTCCTCCATACCAGGTTGAGGCCGAGGAGGACCTGCGCTGCTCCCGCGCGGGGCGGCAGCAGCAGCAACAGCAGCAGGTGCTGTCGCTCAAGGCGCGGATTCGGGAGATGGAGGCGGCGGTGCGGGCGGCGCAGCAGGAGCAGGAGGCGGCGAGGCAGCTGTGAGTCCCCACGCCTGTGTCGTGAGGCCCGGAAGAAAACGGGGTCACGAAGGGGCCGCATCATGGGATCGGCGGAGCCGTGGCGAAAGCTACTCGGTACCAGTACTCCCGATTTAGGAGGAGTTTCACGTGCATGTGACAAAGGGCTTCCTTCCTGGAGGTTCCTCTAACCCCATCTTGACGTCCCTTGCCTGTGTTGTCCGGTGGCCCGCTGCTCGTCGCAGCGCTGCGCAGGAGGCGGCCGCCCGGTCGGCGCTCCTGGCCGAGAGCCGCGAGGCGCTGGGCGCCATGGAGGCGCAGCACGCGGAGCTGCTGGCGGCGCTGCGGGCCGCCACCGAGGAGGCGGCGGCGGCGCGGCGGGCGCTGGCGGCGGCGCAGGAGGAGGGGCGGCGGCGCGACGCGTTGGTTCTTCGGAACCAGCAGCTGGAGAGTGCCCGGCACTTTGACCGGGTGGCGCAGGTGCGGCCCTGGGTGATGTGTGTTCTGTGTGTTACGTATATACGTTCTGTGTGTTACGTATATACGTTCTGCGATACAGAGTGCAGAAAACAGTTCTAATACGGAGCTAGCATAGGCATCCTTGTTTCTGTGTGTGGTGGTGGTGGTGGTGGTGGTGGGAGGGGAGTAACATAAGGTTGACGAGCAGATGCCGGGACCCACGGCCTTGGGGTGGAGGAACAGGGTGTAGTAGGAAGGGGCTGTTGGAAGCCAGCAGCATGCGCTCGTCCGGCGGCAATGCCCATTCTATGCCTTCTCGTGCGGCGGGGCGGGGCGGGCGGGAGGCGGGGGTGTAGTACGGGAATTGGTTGCAGGCGGCGGGGCGGGCGCGGGCACTGCGGGTGGGTGCGGGGGTATGAGCCGGGCGCAGGTTGCGGGGCGTTGGTGTGTGGGCGGGTGCAGGGAGTGTGGGCGGATGCGGGGACTGTGGGCGGGTGCGGGGGCTATGGCCGGGTGCGGGGGCTGCGGGCGGGTGCGGGGGCTGCGTGGCGGGTGCGGGGAAAGGGTACCGACACACGAGTGTTCCGCATCGCAACCTCCGCTCGACTTCAACGGGGGCCGGATGCACGGCATGCAGCTGATGGGGTAGTTGGCGGAGGGCAAGGGCACCGCTGGGCAGGAGGACCCGGGCGTGGAAGCATGGTGAATGGCGTGCGGCACGCGGGCCCTTGCTACAGGGGCCTGCAGCAGCATTGGGGATGGCGTCATGGTAAGCGTCAGGCTAGCTCCCTACCCTCCCCACTCCCACTCCCTCTCCCGAGTCCCCAACTCATGGCCTCGCCGTCTTTGGCGTGTAACTGCAACTGTAAACAACCACTCCCGTTCCCGCTCCCGTGTCCTCTGCGCCCTCCCTCCCCACCACCACCACACCCACCACACCACGGCAGGACCGCGAGGTCCGTCTGATGCAGACGGCGCACATCCAGCTAGGGGAATACGACCCTGGCTACTTGCCCTCAGCTCCTCATCCCCTCCCCACTATTTCTCCTCCGATCGTTCCCGCTCCCGTGCCCTCCCTTTCGTTTGCAGGACCGCGAGCTGCGTCTGATGCAGACGGCGCATACGCGGCAGATCATGGGCATGCAGTCGGAGCTGGCGCGCATCAGCGACCTCATGCTCCGCCACGACGAGCTGGCGGGCAAGCTGCAGCAGGCGACCGCGCGGCAGCAGAATGTGGAGGCGCGGCTGCGGAGCCACGAGCGCGCGGCGGAGCTGGAGCGGAGGCAGGAGGTGCGCCGCGGGTGGGGGGCGCCGGGATCGGCGGGGATTTGGGGCGGGGAGGGGCGCGCCATGCGGCGGGAGGAGGACAGATGCTGGAGGCCTTGTGGCGGGAGGAGGGGGCGCCTTGCGGGAGGAATGGTCCATCCAGAGAAGCAGATAGCGTGACGGGGCGGGCCGGGGCGGGGCCGTGCCGGCCTAGTAGCTCCTGTCAGGGGCGGATGTGTGCCCGCAGCAGCAGCTGCGGCGAGCGCAGGGAGGCGGGCGTGACCGGGAATCCGGCCGGCTTCCCCCAGCTGCGGCTGCTCTCTGTCCCCAAGCCTGCGCATTTGGGGGCCGTAGCACCCCATCCAACCCGGCCCCCTTTTCACCCCCAGGCGGGCTCCGCGCGGCGCCCCACGCCCGACCTCACCCGGCCCAGCTCCAGCCCCAGCGCCCGCACCAGCGCCAACCCCAGCCCCGTCCCTGGGTCGGGTCCCGGCGCCGGTCCCAACGCCGGTCCCAGCCCCAGCACCACCTTGCTCCGACCCTCCTCTGCGAGCGCCGCCCTCCGTGCGTCGCATCCGGCAGCCGGCGGCGCCGCCAGCGGCCCGACGGGCCCTGGCCCCGGAGGGGCCCCCGGGGGAGCCGCCGGCGGCGGCGGCGCTCCGGGAGGAGGTCACGGAGGCGGGCCTGGAGGCGGGCACGGCGCGGCCTCGCCGAGGTCACACGCGTCGTTCGGCGCGGCGCGATCCGCCACTGCGCGACCGACCCACGGGTCGGCGTCGGCCGCCACCGCCGCCACCGCCATGAAGCTGATGACCAGCCGTCGCGCGGTAGCGGAGCAGAAGGCCAAGGCCGCGGCGGAGGTGCTGGAGAGCCAAGATCCCGTGTATCAGGTGAGGGCCGCTTGGTGGGTTGCTGGAAGTTTATGATGGTTTTGACGTAGATCGGTCGATTTGCCACTTGAGGAATGGGGGAGGGTGGGGACGGACGGGAGCGGTATGGGGCCAAGGGTGGCAAGGGGAAGGGCTGTGCAGACCAGAGTTGGCGAGGACCCGAATCCTGCGGGTGCGGGGTTTGCGACACGACCCCTTGTCGCTCGCGAGCACATGGATGCACGACGCTGACGGGCCGCCGCTGCTGCCGTACCTGCCGTACGTGCGTGCAGACCCTGACAAACGTCAACAAGCTGCACCGCGGCGTCAAGTCATACATCAAGGACATCAAGCGGGACCTGGCGGACGCCGCGCCCTCGTGGGCCAAGGCGCGGCAGCAGCAGGCGCAGGCGGTACACGCGTGAAGGGAGCATGGCGCATGGAGGGGGTGGGGAGAGCACAGGCAGCGCACGCACACGCGGGGTCATGATTGCACATGGGAAGGGGGCAGGGGCGGGTCCCTTCGGCTGGCCCCGGCACATCCGCAGCATGAAGCAATGGGACGTTGCCCATGGACAGGGTGGCAGGGCTGACCCTGCGGGTCCCTTGCGAGGGGTCCCAGCACACCATTTCAAGTAGTTTGGGGAGCAACGGACTACCAACTGCGTCCAGCTGCCACGGGGGCCCGCTCGGTATGCATTCTCGGGCGTCTGAGGCCCTGTGTGTGGGCGGGATCGGGGCCATCATCTGCCGCGCGTTTGCCCCACACGGGCGGGCGCCGGTGGCGGGGGACGTGTACGGGGACGGCGGCACGTCACACGTGCGTGGGAGGGCGGTGGAGTTGCAAGGGTGGGCATGCAGAGGCACATCGATCGGAGACTTGCTTGTGGGCCGTGCACGATGCGGTCTCCATACGCCGACCGGGCCGAGACAAATGTACCTCGCTCGTCGCTGCTGTAACCAGATTCGCTGAAGCTGCTCGTAAATACGTGTGAAGCTGGCGATAGGGTTGAATGCTCGCTTTAGCCATGACCTCCCCGTCAACAACCTCGTACCTGCGAGAGAGCCATGTTTAGGACAAGCTCATTGGGCTTCAACAGTTGGCTATAGATTTAGCTGGCCGCACCTGGCTGGGCAAACCCTCGTCCGTTTCATTGTTTGCGGCGGCCCCGCTGTTCTCATGCCGCTTTAGCCGACAAGTTAGCAGCTCTAAGCCGTGCGTGCAGCGATGCCTCTGGCTTAGCTGTCGCGGCGCTGCCCGGGCTGCCCGCGGCTCTGGCACGCCGACCCGTGGGTCAGCACCGACCCCGCTTCCACGAGCGCGTCGCCCACGAGTCCAAGTCCTCCTCAACTCAAGGGGAGAGCGAGTGAACCATGCTGCGCCGTCCGGGCGCTACGGGTCTCGCCCCACCGGGTGCAGCACGCGACGAGGGTCGGCTGCTGCTGTGTGACGCCGCCTGCGGCGCCACCGCCCAGACGCGGGTCAGCGGGTCCAGGCAGCTGCCGGCCCTGCTCCCAAGGCGCCAGTCAACAGCGATGGGCGTGACGGCCCTTGCATCGAAGCCTCCCTACGCAGATTCGGCTGCCCTCGCGGGGCGACGAACGAGACGTGGCAGAGCTCGGGGAGCGGAGGTCAGTCAGCTGCCGCCGGTGACGGCGCCCGAAACGACGCGGCCGCTGCCGCCACTGGCGGAACCGGCGCCTAGGAATTGCCAGGGGCGGGGTGATGCCGAGGCGGCTCCGGGGCGGGCTGACGGCGGTGGGGCGGTGAGCGTCGGCGCAAGTGATGAGGCCTGGGCGCACGAGGCTGCCCGTTGGGAGGGCGCGGAGGCGCGAGAGGAAGAGGGCGCTCTTTGGCAGGCGGTCGACGACACTCAGGACGGCTCCGAGGACAGCGGAGAGGTGGACGTGCTGTATCGGGGAGTTGCGAGAGGGACGCCCACGGTGGCGCTTGGGATCGGCGGCGACAGGGGCGGCAGGGGCACGCCGCCGCTCTGCGCGGACGACGGGGTTGTGGAGCGGCTGCTGCCCACGGCATCAGCAGCAGCGGCAGTGGCATCAGCAGTGTGGGCGGCTCCTGCATGCGAGCAAGACGGCGCCTGCACGGCCCCCCCGCCACACCTACAACTGGTGCCGACGGAGCCGGCGGTGAGGGGCATCAGCCGCACCGGCAGCACCGGCAGCGCCGGCAGCAGCACGGACTGCAGCCGTTCCGGGGGCGCAAAACGCGACATTCGCGAGCAGCCGTGCGCAGGGGCCGCCTACGAGGCGGAGGGCGGCGAGGAGCGGCGCCAGCGGGCGCGTTGGACGTGGCTCTTCCTCATGGCGGCGCCCGGTAGCAGCCTGCCCGAGCGCGGCTCCCCGGGCGTGAACAGCATCGTGCAGCTGCTGGACCGCTTCTTGCGAGGGTGGCGCAAGCAGCCCGTCGAGCATGCGGCGGCCTTGGCGGCCAGGCAGGAGCTGCGGCAGCTGCGGAGGGCACTTGCGGTGAGCCAGTGGAGCGACCTTGCAGTTGCCGCGTCGTTGTCCCTGATACCCTAACCCTATGGCGGGGTAGCGACTGCGGAGCGAGAAGGCGCACCGTCCAGTGAAGCTGATGCGGGCTGCCGTGTCCTTGTCGGCCCAATGCGCCCTTACGGACAGCAGACTGTACGAACAGTCGTGTTCTGTGTCGCGCGCTGGCCTCTGGGCGTGCAAGTACGGCACTGTGATGTGAACCGAGTACGGGAGCGTGTGGCCTACCCCCTTCGCCTCCCTCCGGGCCCCGCTCCCGTCCAGGACGAGCGGAGGGCGTCGCAACTGGGTCAGTCGCAGCTGCTGGGTCGGTTGGTGGACGCGGAGGCCGAGGTGGGCGCACTGACGGAGCGGTGCAGCGACCTGGTGAGCTGGGGCACTTGGGGGGGTACTTGGGGGGCACTTGGGGGGCGCTTGGGGGGCATATGGGTGGGCACAAGAGGGACATGAGGGCCGTGGGGCACGTTGCCTGCTTTCCTTGCGTCAGAGCAGAAGGTTGGGGCACCAGACACAACCCTTGCTGGATCAGGGGTTGATCGAAGCCTGAATCCTGACATGGGAACACGAACAGCTCCACCAATGGCGCCATGGGCCAACCTGGCCTCCATTAAATACAGGATTACCGGACTGAGGACGCGCGGCGCGGTTTGTGTTTTTCAGGTGCCGGAGCGCGACCGCCTGCGGGCGGAGCTGGACGCGTCGCTGGAGGCGGCGCAGGCGGCCCAGGCGGAGGCGGCTGCCGCGCGGGGGAGGGCTGAGGAGCAGGATCTGCGCACCCTGCTCAGGCAACAGCAGCAGCAGGGCCGGTTGGAGGACGCGGAGGCGGAAGTGCATGCGCTGGGTGGGCGGTGCAGCGACCTGGTGAGCTGAGGGCTGTGGGGCATGGGAGCACGTGGGGACCCGTGGGACACACGTGGGACGCACGTGGCTCCCGTGGGTCAGGCTTGACTGGATCAGGGGCTGCCCGTTTACAAGGCACATGGGGAGGCCTCTACCCATGGGCCAAGCTGGTCCCCGTAGAATACCGGTACAGGGTTGGAGGGCTGCGGACGTGCGGCGCTGCGTCTATCGTCATGTTTGCCGCATGTTCGCTAATCAGTCAGCGTGCTGCAAGCGGCTGAAAGGCAGTGCCACGACGTACCGCGTGCATGCGTCGCTGAAGACCTGCTGCAAGCAGCTGTCAGCGGTTGCAAGCGGCTGACCGTACTGGAAGCCGCTGCCAGCCAGCAAGCAAGCGTGGGGCGTTGCGTCTGACCTCAGGTGGCGGAGCGCGACCGGCTGCGGGCGGAGCTGGAGGCGGCGCAGGCGGCTGCCGCGCGGTACGTTGAGGAGCGGGCGCTGATTATGAAGCAGCAGCACCAGCAGTCGCAGCAGCGGCACCCTCAGCAGCTGCGACAGCAGCTGCCGCCTCCGCCTCACCCGCGGTGGTCCACGATACCGGTGCCGCCGGACCCAAAGCCCGTGCCCTTGGCGCGCTCTGTGCCGGGCCGGCGCGGAGACTGGCCTGCGTCGGCTCCGCCGCCCGCATCCGGCCCCTCCGCAGCCTCGCAGCCGCCACACCAGTACTATCAGGGTGGCGGCCCCCGCCACTACACAGCCCAGCAGCAGCAGGGGTCGTCCGAGCCGTCTGTGCAGCAGCGGGATACTGATGCCGGAAAGCGCACCTCACAACGCGCGGAGGTCGCAGCCTCATGGCCCGGCCGGTGGCATCCCGAGGGACGCCGCGACGCTTCCCCACAGCCGCAGCAGCAACTGCCCAGGCAGCCGGCGCAGCGGGTCGATGCGGCCCACTCGCACGGCCTTGTCCGCCACTGCGCCTTGCCGCTGACGCAGATCCAGCCATCCTTGAACAGGGGTGGTGCGGCAGGCGGCCAAGGTCAAATCGGTGACGCCCCTCTCCGCATGGACTTTGAAGTCGGATACGGCCCGGAGGACATACGAGCCGTACTGTACGGATTCAGTGCATATATACACGACGTGGTGAGTGAGCTGCTTGCGCGAGCGAGGGAGGGAGGACTGTGTACGCGCTGCCTTGCGTGACGCAGACGGTGGTGTGTATGTGCTGCACACGTGCGCTTGGTGGGAGGGCACTGGGCGGGGCTGTGGCCTGTGGGTGGGAGGGCTGGGAGCTTGTTGGCTTGTGGTTGCCCGGTCGGCTACGCATCGTACCAGATAGGGATGTCAGCTTTTCAGGGGGTTGAAGGTTAGTGGACGGCAATAGATGTACGATACATGGCTGCCTGCCTTGCTTGGAACTGCCTTAGAGAGTCGCCGATGTGGACACAGGCTCACTCTCTGACGCCCAGTGCCAAACGCTCGTCCCCCTCCATTCGAAGGCCACCAGCCTCCACGATCATGAGACCTTCGGTGACCTGACACGTAAGCGGCTGTGCTGGCCGCTCCAGCACCTGTCGCCGCCGCCGCAACCTGCGCCGGGGCCGGGCCCCTCCTCCGGCTTCGGAGCCGACCCACTGTCCCCCGCCCCCGCCCCCGCCCGCGGCGACCTGGGCGTCCGCCTGGTGTCCCACGGCCTGATGGCGTGGCTGGAGGGACACGTGTGGCGCGACCCGCTGAGCTGGTTTGAGACCCACACATCCGAGGAGGAACAGCAGCCGCAGAGGCGGCAGAGGCAGCGGCAATGCAGTCCGGCGTCGACCCGTGGGTCATTCGACCCCGCCGCCTCGGGACGTGCGCCACAAGCAACGGCAGCTGAGATGAGCCGCCTCCGCTCCGACCACTGCCGGCGCTGGCACATTTATATGGAGATGGAGTCAGCACCTCCGGCTATCTCGCCGTCGGCGGCTGGCGACGGGCGGCCGGACCCCATTGCCCTCGCCGTGTCGACAGTCGCCCACAGACTGGC
This sequence comes from Gonium pectorale, assembly GCA_001584585.1. Taxonomy (NCBI): domain Eukaryota; kingdom Viridiplantae; phylum Chlorophyta; class Chlorophyceae; order Chlamydomonadales; family Volvocaceae; genus Gonium; species Gonium pectorale. The sequence goes on along the minus strand of LSYV01000024.1, from coordinate 132,308 downwards.
GGCGTGGCTCCTCCCGGAGCCGCACCACAGCTCGGAACGGTTCGCAGCGGCGCTGCATGCGACTAAGGTGCGCAGCTTGTCGGCCGATCCCAAGGTCACGGAGCTCGCCTGGCGGGCGCTGCAGCTGGGCCTGATGGTGGCCGCGGCCCACCCGGACCTGCGCCTCACGGTCAGCGCTCCCGTCGCCTGGAGCGGCGACGGCGGCAGTGGCGGCGGTGGCAGCGACGGCAGCGGTGGCGGCGGAGGAGGCAGCGCCCGGGGAAATTGGAACCAGCGCCAGCAGCAGCGGGTTGCGTCATCCTGGAGGGAGTCGCACGGTGGCGGCGCAGCTGCCGACGGCGGCGCTGGTGGCGGCGGGAACGGCTGGCGGCGGCGGCACCTCCCGTGGGTGCGGCTCGACGGCACGACGGCCACGGCAGGCTTCAGCGTCGTCCGCGTCGTTAGGGACGAAAGCTGGGGCTGGCGGGGAGGCGGCGGTGGCGGCGGCGGGTACGGGAAGGGGCGCATGGGGCTCCCGGTGGCTGCGGCGACTGTGCCGGCGGTGGTGCTGTGTACCTGTCAGCCGGGGGTGGCGCTGGCTGCGGGGCCTGCGGGGGACGGCACTGAGGCGTGTGGTGAGGCGTGTGGTGAGGCGTGGTGTGAGGCGGTTGCGTGGCTTGTACCGGAGGAGGTCATTGCGTGGGAGGGCATGTGAAGCGGTTGGTTGAGGCGGGCGAGTGGGGCCCCTTTGGTACTGGGTGCCCGTCCTTGTAGTGTTCGTGAAGGTCGTGCTTCGTTAAGGGCACGGGCTGGCCGGAATGCTGGCCGGAACGTATGTTGACCTGCAGCATTTGACCGTTTGTGTTGAAATGAGGAGGAGATGTTATCCAGTTGCATGCCACACTGAGGGGTTGCGTAACCGATGCAGCTTCCAGCATTGCCACTCCTGTTACGCGCCAACCCGAACCCGTGCCGACCAGCCAAGTCTGACACGCCAAAGACCGGTCGGGTCCAAACACACACGCACAGCTCCAAACGGCTCAAGGATCCGCAAGCAGAGAAAGCGTTATTATTCACCGCATGGGGACGCCTGGCTTGTGTTATCCCGAGGCCTAAAACGGAGGCTTTCCAAGCCACTAGGACCTCGGAACAAGCACCTCCGTAGCTACGTTGTAATCGGCGAGAATAGCCTGCACCGACTTCACACCTCCCTTAAGACACAACAGCCGTACACCCGTGTGGCTTGGGTGCACTCCCGTGGAACAGTTGCAACGTGGTATGGATCCAATCGGATCGTGAGACCACTACAACCCACCATCATAATGTGGGCACAACCTGTAACCTGTAAGGCGGGGTCGACCAACGTGACGGGGTGGGGGTTCGGCGTGGGTGCGTGGGTAAGAGCGGGTTTGTTTACTAATCCTGTCCCTGATGCCACGTGACGGCGACATCCAACTTTGCAATCGCATAGGCATGGTCTGCAGCTTCTCTTCGAGCTACCTGCAAGGCTGAGTTGTCTGAGAATTGTCGCAGGGGGCAGTTGCTCACGCATCGTCTCCTTCTCGTGCAACCGCCGTGCGAATCACGGACGGACCGCCCGACGAGCGAATCTCTACTCGCGTACCCTATGCAAACACTACCTTGCTTCTCTCCTCACCACTGCTGGCCGCGCTGGATAGCAAGGCTCTGCAAGACCTAGCGGAACCTTGGACCGACTCAGGCGAGTAGGCCGACGATGTAAGCGCACTATCGGCGCCACCAGAAGGCAGGGCGTGGCCTGGAAGACGGGCTTGTCGAGTCAGAATGCTAGCTGGTCGTGGCCCTAGGGCCGCCCTGCAGAGAGGGCCCTCGCGGCCTCTCGCGGCCCGTCGCGCAGCGTCGGTGACCCACGGGTCGCCCCGGCTCCCAGGCACCCTCGCACCGCGCAGCAGCGGCAGCGGCAACGGCAGGCATCCTGCCAACCTGCCTAGCGGCTCACATCGAGCCAATGGCTCCTCCTCCACCCAAGGCAGCGGAAACAGCCGCGACAGTGGGAACGGGAGCGTCCCGAGCGGCCTCGCGCTGTGCCGGCTTTTCGACCTCGCCTTGGAGCGCCTGCCGGGGACGGCGGCAATCAAGGCGGCTGTCGACGTGATCGATGACACGCTCTTCAAGCCGCAGCACTTCAGCTACGCAGCGAACCCCCAGGCACCCAGTCTCTCCCACTCGCGCTACGAGGGCTCGATGAGTGCGGAAGCAGGCCTCGGCCGCCCGAGCTCGGCCAGCGGCGCGGCGACGGCGACGGCGACGGCGGGTCCGGACCTCGGCCTGGCAGAGGTGTCGCTGCTTGGCCCCGCTGGATTGACGCCTGGAGCAGAGCCCGTCGCACATGCTGGCCTCAGCGCCGGGGCAGCAACGGATGGTGCTCCCCCGCTCGGCGCACTGGGCTTGCGCAACGTCGATGAGTCCCAGCCGGATGTCTCAGGTCGCATGGCCAGTGAACCCGCCCCCGCCACCAGTAACGGTACGTGCGCCGCGGCCGTCGGCGCTACCGCCCTCGCCTCGGCCGCCGCCGACGACGACGCCAAGCAAGGCCCACGCCTCGCCAGCCCACCACCGGCTGCAAGTGCCGGGGACCCGTCATCGACGCTCGGTATCAAGGAGTCGTCTGCGGACCCTGCGCCTGCACCGCACTCACCAGCTGTCCGCCAGTCGCAGGGCGTGGCGCTGCACCCCCGTTCCGGCGGCCGGGCGGCGGACGCCGCCGTCGAGGGCGGGGAGGGCGCGCAGCCGCCGCCAGTCAGCGCGACAGTGGCGGTGGCGGCAGTGGGTGCGGACTGCTCGCCAGCGGCGGCTGCGAAAAAGGAAACTCAAATAGGGAAGGCAGCCTGTACGGCAGCGACGCCCGTCGGAGGGGAGGATGCAGGCCCGCCTGATTGCGAGCCGCCTCAACAACATCTGCGCAGTGACAGCGGCCCAACAACGACAGCCTCAACATCAGCAGGCTGCTGCCTGGTTCCCCGTGACACAGCCACCGCACTGGCGCGCCACACTTCCCCTGCCC
>LSYV01000024.1:105326-129244 GCA_001584585.1 Gonium pectorale | reverse complement strand
AGCTCACGCGGCAGGCGTCCCGCCGATGCGCCCTTCGCACCGCCGCCGCTGACGTCTACACCGCCGCCGGCGCCGGCGCTGGCGGACCTCCTGCGCGGCCTGTACTCCGCGTACCACTCGGCAGTGTGGTACCTAGGGGCCCGCTGGCAGGCGGCCGTCGCGGGCATCGTCGGTGTGTGCTTCGCGGCGTCGGGCGCGTGCGCCGCCGCGGCGGGCTGCCTGGCCGCCATCGGCGTGGGACTGCTGGATGCGCTGCAGCAGCGCCTGCTGTGGTTGCTGGGCTGCTCGCGGGCGGACTTTGAGCGCATGCTGCAGTGGCGGCGGCGGGAGGCTGGCGTGATGGAGGAGGCGCGGCGCGTGACGGCGGGCGCCGTCAAGGCCGTGGCGGAGGCGGAGGTGGGCACAGGCGGAGGTTGCCAGGGTGCAAGTTGCCAGGTGGTTTGTAACCCGGGGGTTTGGTGGTTGGACCGTCTACCAGCGTCCTCTCCCGCCGGCAGTGCTATCGCTAGCGGCACGCCATGTACCATCCAGGCCTATCCAGGTGTCCGTTTGCCTATGGGTCCGATACAGTACCTGCTCACGCGTGTGTCCCCTACCGCCCACCGTCCTGCCCGGCCGCTCGTCCGTCCTGCGTCCCGTCCGCCAACACACACGCATCGTTTCATTTTAACGCACACATCCCACAGTGCCTCGCCAAGGGGGCTGCCAGGCGGCTCCTCCTGGAGAAGGCGGTTGCCTCTCTGTCGCGGCAGCGTAAATACTTGGTGCGTCGGGACCTCTTTACGCGTCGGGGCGAGGCTAGGCAGCTTAACAAGTCGCCCAAGGCCTGCCACCCTCTTCCGCTGGTCCACCTGGACCCAGGCACATCTTTGATCTTGCCCATCGAACTATCAAGGACGTTGATCACCCGAAAACTGGTATGCGACACGCCTCTGGCGTAACCTGGCCTTTCTGTATGTGCTCTCTCGTTTTTGGGCATGCAACCGCTGGCTGGTGGGTCGTTCACGGTCGATCGCTGGTCGTTGACCGTTGGCCGTCGGCGGCCGACCGGCCCGTCGGCTTGCTGTGCCGTGTGCGCAGGTGAGGGAGCGGAATGACCTACGAAACCAGCTGGAGCCGCCCCGTTACTGGGTGGAGGTGGCGGCGGCGAACGAGAAGGTGAACCGCGAGTGGCGAACTAGGGCGCACGCGCAGCTCCAACGGCCGGTGTCCCGCCGCTTCCCACCGCCTTCCACCCGTGATCTCGTGAGTAATAGCCCGCGGGGATTAGCTTGCTTTGACTGCACGAACTCAGCGATGGGCTGCTCCGGCTACCGGTAGAGAACAGCGAGCGTCAGCCTCCCGTGCGACCCTTAGCCTCGCGGGCCGCTGCCCCATTGCAGCCCCCCCCCGCCCCTCGCTCGTTATGCGCCCCTCGCCAGGCTGCCAGGGCGGCCCTACAGACGTCGGTCGCGGATTGCAAGGCCCTCCGCGGCCGCGTTGCGACGCTGGAGCGGGAGGCGATGAACAGCCAGCGCGGGCTGGTGGGTGGGTGGGTGGGTCAGACCTGGCGTGCCTGTGGCTCTCGCAAGGCGCCTGAGCGTGGTTGGGTGAGGCTGTGTGTGGGCGGGGTGCGGGCATGGCAGCATGGCTACCTGGCTGTGCGTCAAGAGCTAGTGCCGTGCGTGCACTGGCGTTCCGCGCGCTCGATTGGAAGCCATGGCGCATGACCACGGGTTGATGCCTTACTGTATATGTAGACGCCACAATGTACGACACCCGCCAAAATGTACGGCACCCGCGACCCTTGCTCGCCGCTCGCTGAAGCTTCGCGTCCCCACCCACCGGAAAGCGCGCCAACGCGGCGGGATGTCGATGGCGCTCCTAAGCCGGCTGCTCGTGCCGCAACCTGCTGGGCCCCGCCTTTGCCTCTACCCATACTCCGCGGCTGCTCACCAGAATGCGATCGTCCGGGTCCCTGCGCCGTGCCCTCCCCGCCACGTCTCCCCGCCTCCCCTCCACGCAGGCGGCACAACGCGACGCGGTGCAGCTGTATGAGCGGACTCGGGACGATCTGGCATTGCAGGTGGTGGGCGAGAGGGGGCGCACTTGCGTGACGACTCGCAACTGGGAGAGCGGTGACGGACACACGCCCTCCGCCCGGCAACGCCCCTGGCGGACCCGGCTTTGGCTACCGCAGCCCCACATAGCCGTCCTGTGCGCCAGAGACTGCGTGGGAGGGCATGCAGCTTCGCTGGCGAAAGCCCCGTGCCGCTAGCGGGCGAAAGCCCCGTGCCTTAACCCATGCCGCGACTCCATAGCATATGCTGTTTTAGCGGGCGAAAGCCCAGGTCGCTCACCCATGTCTACCCCCAGGCAGCACTCGCGGAGTCACAGCGTAAGCAGTGGGAGCTGCAGGGGCGTCTGATGGAGTCCGAGGCCGAGATGCAGTCGCTGGAGTTGAAGCACAGCGGCCTGGTGGGGCCCGGTTACGTCGGTTACGTCGCCGGTTTGTCTGGGGGTGGATGGAGATGTAAACAGTCGGTACTTCAGCCAGGGCAAGCTCGGGACGAGTCAGACATAGCGGGTGGTCTTGTGCGATATAGGTGTACGAGGGCCGCGAGGGCCGCGTGCTGCGGGCCCCGGCAGCTTGCGTGCAGTGATGAAGAGCAGGCCTGACGTCGGGTGGGAGTGAATATGATGAAGTAGGCACTTCTGCTAGGACTCTAGGCTCGGGACGGAGCAGACAGGCGGGACAGGCGGAGGTGTTTGGACATGCATTCAGCGTGCTGAAAGCGGTTGCAAGCCAGAAAGCGCGCGGCGTCGTGTATGTCTTAATTCTTCAGGTGGCGGAGCGCGACCAGCTGCGGGCGGAGCTGGAGGCGGCGCTGGAGGGAGCGGCGCAGGCGGCGCAGGCGGTGCAGGCGGCCCTGGAGGAGGCGGAGGCGGAAGCGGCCGCCGCGCAGGAGGCCGAGGAGCGGGCATCGCGCCAACAGGAGCACCTGTCGCGGCGCGCGGGGCGACTGCTGCTGCTGGGCCCGCCCGCGAGTCGGCAGCGGAGGCGGAGGCGGCGGCCTAGCGGTCTCCGGCTGCCGCACCATCAGTACCGGACGCAGCCTGGGGCAGCCGTCGGGCGCGGGGCTGGCCAGGGGGGAGGGCGATCAGCAGGGCAGGAGAAGCGCCAGAGCGGACCGGGCGGGCCACGCAGCCGGCAGCACCGGCCCCAAGTCGCCAGTCCCAAACCGGAGCCGCCGGCGGCAGTGACCCACGGGTCGGCGGAGGGCAGCGCGGGCGTTGCGCGGTCTGCCACCACCCTGGAAAGGCCGGCGCGCGCGAAGCAGGCACTCGTAGCGGATGCAGCCAGCGGCGCCGTCGGCGCCGCTGGAGCCGCCGTGATCGTCAGGCCGCCGCCAGCCCGCCCAGACTACGAGGTTGGGTACGACCCGCGGGGCGACATCAGCCCCCAGCTGTTCGGGCTGTGCAGGGAGGTCGACGAGCTGGTAAGCATCCAAGCATGTGTGATGGCACCAGCGAAAGATTCTTGGCATGATCCGCATCAGAGAGCGTACGTGTGTGGAAGGCAGTACCGTGTGGAAGGCCGTACCATGTGGAAGGCCGTACCAGTTTTGTTTAACCGAGGCTTCTATTTATCATGCTCTCTGCTGGCCATGTCACGGACCGGGGCCCCGCGCTCCCACAGGAGCTGTGTGCTTGTGGGCGCGTTGCTGGAAGCCAAATGATTGGGAACAGGTTTACAGAAGCGCACCCGATGCGGAATTAGCGGAGCTCAAGGTGTCGCATTTGACACCCCTTCAAGCCTTTGTTACGTTGCGTGCGCAGCAATAACTCTTTCCCCCCTAGAAATCTAAACACCCCCGAGAAATCGCAAGTAGATAAACCTTCTCTGCATTCGATCCAGCGTTGCGTGTTCCGACCCGCTGCTCTTCCTTAGTAACCCCTTTCCCCACTCCCCCCTCGTATAGGCTTGGCGCCTTTATTCCGACGAAACCCTGGGCGCCATCACTCGGGAGCGGCTGTGCTGGCCACTCCAGCACCTGCCGCTGCCGCCGCCACCTGGGCACGGATCGGGCCCCTCCTCCGCCGACGGCGCGGTTCCGCTGTCCCCCGCCCCCGACCCCGCCCACGGCGACCTAGGCGTCCGCCTGGTGTCCCACGGCCTGATGGCGTGGCTGCAGGAGCACGTGTGGCGCGACCCGCTGAGGTGGCTTGAGACCCACATACTCGAGGAGGATCAGCAGCCGCAGCCGCGGCAGCGGCAGCAGCAGCAGGAGCGCCAGGAATTCGGTTCGGCACAGCGCAGCGATGTGGCGCGGCGGTGGAACGAGGCGATGGTGCAACGGCGGGACCTGGACTCCATCGCACACCTGGCCGCCTCCATGTGCCCTCCGTCGGCGGGTCTGGGCGGCGGCGCAGCATCGCCGGCGCCCAGCCTGGCGGCGCAGCAGCCGGCTGCGGGCGCCCGTCCAGATCCCGTCGACGCGGCCGTTGCCAGAGTCGCCGCCGGGCTTGCCTCGTGGCTCCTACCAGAGACCGCCGACCCGGAGCACACAGCTCAGGATCTGCAGAATCTGTCGTCGGACGTGGCGGTGCTGTCGGTGGCGTGGTGGGCGCTGCAGCTGGGCCTCATGGTGGCGGCGGCCCACTCGGACATGCGCCTCACCGTCAGCACGCCAGTCGCATGGGGCGGCGGCGGCGGCGGCGGCGGCGGCGATGGCTGTGGAGGCGGCGGCGACGGCTCCCGGGCTGGCGCGCAGGGGAAGGTGAAGGGGCGGCCTGCCTGGCCGCCGGCGCCGCCGGCGGCCGCTGGCGACCGGGAGCAGGGCGCGCAGGCGGACCGGTACGCCGTGGTGCGAGTGCTGCAGTGCGCTGGCGGCGGTACCAGCGGCGGCATTGCCAGCGGCAGCGGCGGCGGCGCCAGCGATTGCGCAGCGGCAGCAGCAGCGGCGCCGCCGCCGCCGCAAGCGAGGTGCGTGACGCAGCGCATACCCGGCACCCGCAAGCGAATGCGTGTAACCGTGGCCGACGGCGACGGCGACGGCGACGGCGGCGGCGGCGGCGGTGGGCTGCAGGCCGCGGCCCAGGCGGCCGTTGACCCCGCGGCGGCCCCGGCGGGGGCCCAGCAGCCAGCGGCCCGGTACGTGCTTTGCACGACGCGGCCGGGGGTGTGCCTGTATGACGGGCTGCGGGCTGCGTGGCTCTCGGTCGAGCTGCAGGAGGAGATCATCTGCTGGGAGAATGAGGGCATGGCCCCGCCGGGCAGATGAGCGGGTGTGGGGGGGCCTTGAACATGGACGCAGTCGCTGGGCTGGGCACCGGTGGATGTGGCGTGAGCGGCGTGGGCCTGGTGGACTTGTACTGCCGCGTTTCCGTCGGAGCCGATGGAGCGCCTAGCAAAGCGCCGCCTGTACTGCCACGCTCCACGGAGTACTGTAACGGTAGCGGGGGGGGCGGCGAGTTGGCGCCTGGCTGCCAGGGCGGCGCACGTCAGGTCGGGGGGTACCGGTATGTTTGCCCGGCTGCAGCAGCGCCGTGCCGGTGCCGTGCGGGTGGGGGACAAGCTGGCAGGCGGTCACTTCGTGTGCCGAAGCTCCCCCAACCGCGGTTTACAAGCACTTCGTGTGCAGTCGCAGCGCATGGAGACGCAGGTGCGGGCTGCTTAATGGGCAGCTGTGCTGTGCCCAGTAGCGAATATGAACAGCACGGACGACGACACAGTGCTGCTTGTTTGCAGGGTTGTTTTGCATTCTTGTTATCTGCGAAAAAACAAACTGAGGCTAATCCACGGGTACCGCACCCAGTCGAGGCACACAGCTGCGGTACCCCCAAGCCTTCCTGCACGCCGTAAGGTTGCATTACTGTGCACTATTCGCAGCGGTACCGCGGCACCGGCGGCTCCTCAAGTGTGGAATTGTTAGTGCGTAGTATTACAGAGGTCCGAAGCCACCGCCTGCACAAGGCAGCGAAGCCACCGCCAGCGACAAGGCAGCCACCGAGACGCGCGGGCCGCGTCCCCCGGCCTCCCTTTGGTTGGTTGGCGGATGGCCTCCGAGCAGAAGCAACACCTGTGACGTCTCGCCATACAGATCACCGAGGGCGGTTTGCCCAATACCGGACGCAACCCAAAACTTCTGAAATTTCACAAGACACAAGTTCTCAACGGCGGGCGCAATTCACGCAGATGTGTGCCCAGGCACGGGAGTCTGCGCCAGCCACACCAATTCGCGTAGAGTTTGGAAACCCAGGACGCAATAGAAAGTTAGAACGGCAGCATCGCTGCCAGAACGAAGACAACGTGCGGCCAGGTCAGATCTCCCTCCAGTCCGTCTGGAAGGATACAAGCAATCCAAGATCGGAACGGGAACAGAAAACAAAAGAGTCTGCGGCCAAACCCACCCAATCCCTTTGAACGAAAGGCCCATCCAGCGCTGACTGGCGTGACACCCCACACAAAGTACGGCAAGTCGTGTGCACGGGTGGATCTGGATCCTGCGCAGGCCCATCCCCCGTATGCACATATTGCGCACATTCTGCTATGCCCTACGGCATGCCACCACCACTGGAGGACACTCCCAACACCTCTTGCCCTGAACGGCAACTAGTGTTGGCCAGCGCCTTGTCAGCCCACAAGGGAGACGTTTCGTCCAGGGAGGCCGGCCCCGGCAGTGCATCTCGGCACGCCGCGTGCATGGGGCCAGGCTCAAAAGTGGATGCGCGAGTACGACGTACATGAACACACACACGCCTACCCGCGCACAGGCACACACACAGGCACAACCATCTTGCAGTCGTACTGAAAGTACGGTGGTAGAACGGCAGTAGAACGGTAGTAGCACGGTACAGAGTAAGACACAAGCGAGTTGATGGGCACACAGTGGCCCAACTCCTGCGTCACCAGACACACACATCACGCAACTGAATCTCATCCCACCGCCGCATCATGCCGCATACCGCCTGCCGCACGGTAACCGCTACGAACGAGTGCTAGCGGAACGAACTGCTGCCCTCCGCGAGAGATGCTCGCGCCCAGTTCCCTTTCTGGTGCAGTCCGTGACAACATCTCCTGCTCCCCGCACCCACACACGCCCATACAGGCTACATACACTCGCCTACGCAGCGATCCTCATACACTGATTACGTGGACCCAAAGTCCCAGCTTCAGGATAACATTGCGCGGCCTCGGCAGATCCAATCTCGAGCGCAGCCCTCGAGCGCAACTCTGCCGTGCGGCGGGCACGGGCAGGCGTGGACATTGCAACAGCTGATGCAAGTGGGAGCCACGACCTGCTCCGTCCGGGCCGGCCGTGCCGCCTGAGACGACAACATTGCCATCAGCTCTTTGAACCTCCTGCTTTCGTCGTCATAAAAGGCACGCGTCACAGTCGCAGCGCGGGAGACCAGTGTGTTGCGGATGGTAAAGATAAGTGAAATCCGTTGGCACACGATGCTTTGCCGCAGCACTGCCGCCATGCCTGCGAAGCTTTTCTCTTGCCAGACAAACAAAACCAACCTTCGGCCCGATGGGAGATCGCAGAAGGGTGTGTCGCGTGCATACCTTTTTTTGACTCCTGCATCGCAGCCTGGCGTGACACGGTACGGCAGGCTGCGAAAGCTCCCGACACCAAAGCCAAGCACATAGCGAGTGCCGAATACACCACACCGTGCATCACACAACCGTCTTCACATCGCAGCGCGCCAGCATAGCGTGTAAAAACACACCTTGACGAGTCCCACAATCCCACCCCGAACTCCCCCACACAGGTCAAGTAGTGTGTTATTTCGCGTTCGCCGCAAGGGTTGGGTTTGTAGCGCGGCAGGTATACTGCTGCCACAAACGAGAAGCCAACGCGCGCGAAGAGCAACTCAGTGCTCAAGCCCACAAACCGGCGTGCACGCCTACTGCGCCAGCGGCGCCTGCGGCGGCGGCAGCCCGGCCAGAGCCTCCTGCAGCTGCGAGCGCACCAGCGCCGCGCTGCCGCCCAGCTCCCCCGCGATGGCCGCCGCCTCCGCCTCGCCATCCGCCGCGGCCGCCAGTAGCATCTCATACCAATCCACCAGGCACTCGGCGGCGTGCAGCATCAGCGGCGCGGCGCCCAGCAGGCAGCGGATGACCCGCGGGTCGCTCGTGGCCAGGGACGCCACCGCGCCGTCCGGCAGGACGCACTGCTGCCGCGCGGCGTCCGCCGCCGCCGCCTCACGCGCCTGCAGCAGCAGGCTCAGGACGCTGCCCAGGCAGCCGCGGAAGTCCGCCAGGACCGAGGTGTACTCCGAGGAGGCCGAGGCGTCGGCGGAGGCGTCGGGCGACGCGGCCGCCGACATGCGGCGCTGCCGCGCCGCCGAGAGCGCCTTGGCCGCCGCCAGCTGCGCGCGGGGCACGTGCTGGAGCAGGCCCCACACACGGCCCAACGTCGCGACGGCGGCCGCGTTGGCGTCAGCGCCGCCGTCCGCGCTCGCGCGGGGCGCCGCCGCTGCCGCGGCGCCGTCAGTCACCGCCTGCGCGGGGGTGCGCGCCGTCAGCAGCAGCGCGGCCGCGTCGGTGCGGCCCAGGGTTGCGAGCTGTCGCGGCGCCGGCGCCGCGCCGACAGCAGCGGCGGCGGCCAGAGGTTCCAGGAGCGGCGGCGCGCCGCCGGCGCTTTCACCCCGCTCCTTGTTGCCGTCGCAGCTGCCGCGGGCGCTGCTGCTGACAAAGTCCATCTCTGTGGTGGGCACGGCCGCAGCGGTGGTGGCCAGTGCGGCGGCGGCCTCCTGGGGCCCACTCGATGACGAGCGGCGGCGCTTCGCCGGCGGCGCGCTGTTTGCAACGTTCGCGCCCGCCGCGGCGGCGGCAGCCGCCGCCAGTGCCGCCATCGCTGCGGCGGCGGCACTGAAGGACGCAGGAGCGCCGTCCTTGCCGGCGCCGCCAGCAATCACAGCCAGCATCGGGGTGGCGGCCACGGCGCCGGCGGCGCCGACGCTGGCGGCGGCGAAGTCATCGCGAGGGCGGCGGCGGGGAGACTGCCGGTTGCTGTCGTCCGCCTCCGTATTCTCGCCGCTGATGACAGTCGCCTCGGCCGCCGCTGCAGCGGCGGCAGCGCCACGCGACTTCTGGCCCCCACCTGGGGCGGCGATGATCTCGCCCAGGCCCAGCTCAATCGAGTAGTCGGTGTGCAGGGTGATGTACAGCAGCCGACGGCCATTCATGCGCTCGGTGATGGGCACCTGCGTGTTAGACAGCGCGTGAGACGGCGCGCAGGAGCCGCCTTCGTTACCGCTCGCGCCATGTGCACATGCACGTATGTGTACGGGAACGAGACGAGGCCATCCACCGGCAAGAAACAAAACTCCGGGGTCCAGCGGGGGCCTCAAGGAGCAGCGGGATGCGCAGCAAGCCCCCCGCTGCCCCCGCGGCCTGCGCACACGCCGCACGCCACCCCCCTCCCAGGATCCAGGATCCAGGATCCAGGATCCAACCCATCGCCGCGCCTCGCCTTGCCAACCCCGGCCAACCGACCTCCCCCTCCCCTCCAACTCGTCGTCTCTCCTTCACCGCCCCCCTCAACCTCGCCGCGGGCCCACCCCGCCCACCCCGGCCGCACCTGCAGCGCCATGCAGCCGTGCGAGCCGCTGGGCCCCACGGCGCACACCAGCCGCTCCTCCACTGCGCCGCGCACCGCGCCGCCCGCCTCCGGCAGCGGCGCGCCCTCGGGCAGGTACACCGCCCCAACGCGCACCGACTCGATGCCGCCGCCGCGCTGCAGCTGGGGCAGCGCCTGCGCGGGCGGGCCGGCAGGCAGGCAGACGCGCCCGCACGGATCACGCCAGGTCAGCGCCCGAACAAGCAGCCACACGTAAATCGCCACCAGGCGGAAACATTTCCACCAGCCCTTTCGGAGCGATGCGGTGCGGTTTTGAGCGCATCACAAGCTACTCAAAACCCAAACCCAAACCCAAACCTGAAGCCCCAATTCCCTAAACACGCTCACCCGCAGTATGTCCGACGGGAGCGGCAGGTGCTTCTTGCTGCCCACGGCACCCGTGCACGCGCGCATGACGGTCGGCTTGCCGTCGCGCGGCCGCCGCACCATCACCGGCAGCTCCGGCGCCGGCGCAACGTCGCCCCCGCCGCCGCCGCCGTACACGCGCAGCCCGCTGTCGCCCTCGGCATGAGGCGCCGCCGCGGGCTCCGAGTGGTCGGCCGTCAGGTCGCCGCCGCGGGGGCTGCGGCACGAGGAGCTGCCGGCGGCGGCGGGCAGTATGAGGCCGCCCGCCGCCAGGGGCAGCGGCACGCCGGCGGCCTGCAGGCGCGCCGCCAGCATCATGGCCATGGCGGCAGCCGACGCCGGCAGAACGCCGGCGCGGCCGTTGCCAGCGGCTTGGGCCTGGGCGCGGAGCAGGGCGAGCGCCTGCGCCTGCGCGGCTGCGGTGGCGGCGCCCATGCCGTCAGCAAAGCCGTTGGCGCCCGAGGCCTCGTCTGCGGCCTCAACGGCGGCGGCGGCGGCGCTGCCACCGAGGGCGCCGAGGCCCAGCCCGCTGGCGGCGACGCTGCCGTCCGAGACGCGCGGCCGTACGGCCACCTCGCCCAGCTCCAGCTCCAGAACCAGGTCCTCCCGCAGCGTGAAGCGCCGCACGGGCCTGCCGTACAGCTGCTCCGGAACCGGCAGGTGCAGCGCGGGGAAGCCGCCCGGGCCGTTGCCGATGAGGCAGGGGATGTCACAGCTCCACTGGGGCGTGCCCTTGGGGGCGTAGGGCGCAAAGAGCACTGCGCGCACCGTGACCGCCTCCTCGCCGTCCTGCACCGAGGGCGGTAACGCCTGCGGAAGGGAACAACAGCCCAGTCGTACCACGGTAAGGGCCAGGGAAGGAGGCAATAGGAATGCAATACGGCACGGCGCTGTCGCCCAAGGGAACGGTGGCCAGGGGTCGGGTCGCATCAGCTTAAGGGCTGCAAGGCCATTCCAAGGCCGCGACCGCAACCTGGACCTGCTTTGGACGAAGGGGCCCCATAGGTGCCTCGGTGTCGGTATCGCTGGGTGGCCTACCGTCGAAATCTCAGCGGGCAGCACCACGTGCTTGACGTCGCCCACGCGGCCCGACCGCGGCGCCAGCAGCTTGGGGCACTTCCGGTCGGTGTGCAGCACCGTCAGCGGCAGGCTGGGCGGAAGCTCCTCGCGGGGCTGCTGCAGCGCGGCGAAGTCCGCCGCCGTCATGCCCTGGCCCCTCGCCGCCGCCATGGCGGCGGCCCAGGCAGCCGCCTGCCAGTTGGGCACCAGGCGCGAGCCGTTGGGCAGCTGCTGCTGCTGCTGCTGCACGGCGCCGCCCTGGCCCGCGTCCTCCTCCTCCCAGGATCCGGCAGCACGGGTGAAGCGGCCGCGGCCCGCCGCAGCGCCCCCGCCGCCGCGCGGGTCGCCCGCGGTTGTGGCGAGCGTGGCGAGCAGACGCAGGCGGCCGCCGGCACCCTCGGCGTCGCCGAAGTCGGAGTGGAGCCCGTCGCCGGCGGCCACGCCTGGCGCGGACAGAAGCTCCTCGGCGGCCACCAGGACCGGCGAGCGGTGGCCGGCAGGACGGAGCGCGTTACCGTTGCCGCCGCCGCCTGCCTGCAGCTGCAGCGGCGGCAGGCCGCCACCACCGCCGCCACCGGTGCCGACGGAGCAGTCGAGCTCTCGGTCCTTGTCCAGCTCGGCCAGCAGCATTCGGACGGCGGACGGCGGCAGGGAGCCGCCGGAGAGGACGATGCTGCTCATGGTTGCGAGGAGCTCGTTGCCAGCGCTGCCGATGGTGCCGCCGTTCTTCACCACCTTTTGCAGAATGTCGATGAGCAGCTGCTTGTGCATTTCCTGCTCACTTACTTCTGCCGTACCCTGACCCTGGCCCTGGCCACCCTGTCGGAGCGCGGGCTTGAGGAAGGACTCCAGGCCCGCGCGCAGATCCTGCTCGCGATCCAGGTCCCGACTGTTGTTACCGTCGCTGCCGTTGTCGGCAGCGCCGCGGGGCAGCAGCAGGCTGCCGAGCAGATGCGCGCGATCCAAGCCGCCGAGCTGCTGAGAACGGGGCAGGCCCTCCGAGGCGTGGGCGACCTCGGGGTAGGGGGCGTAGCGACGAGCGGCCATTATGGCTGCGCCATGGGACCGAATGGGCAGCCCGCCGCCGCGGAGCGCCTCCATGGCGGCCGCATAGTGACCGTCCGTCGGGAGATCCTGAGCGTCGGAGGCCTGGCGCTGGTGTTGGAAGCCGACGGCTTGGCGGCCCGTGTTCAGGGGGGCTGCGGCCAGTTGGTGGAGGAGCGATGCCTGTTGGGATGCTCCGTAGGGTGCCCCTCCGGTGCCAGCGTCGTCGGCATCATCAGAGGCCCGTCGCTGCTGCGACTGCATGTTGCCATCGGCGGTGGCGTTGAGTTCGAGGGAACGCAGGTATGTGAGGGGGGCGCCGGCGCGCGAGGTGGGCACCTTCTTGCGCTCGGTCTCAGCGATGGGAGGACGAGCGGTCGTCGCAGCTGACGAGGATCGCCGCTGCCAGGAATCGTCTTGGTCGAGGCTTTCCATCTTTATGTTGAACAACCCGGCTCCCTGCGACGTGCCATCGAGCCACGGCGCTGAGAGTTGCCCGGTCGGCCTGAGGACCGCCAGCTTGTTGTCCATACTTCAGGGACCTGAGGCGTATACGAAAAGCAATGTGAGGTGTTTAGCAAGCGATGGCCGGGCTACAGACGACGTCGTTTCGCCTGCGGAAGGCTCGCACGAAAACCGCAGCAAGGATTGCAAAACACCATCATGAACACATCCGGTATGCATACCAACCGTCGTGCGAAGCAGAGAGTCGCGGCTGAGGCGCCCCATGCATGGGATTGCTTTCGCGGGAAGTCGCTTACCGTGACTTTACGAGACGTAAATCTCGTGCAGCCTGTATACAGTAGACGCTGTAAGCCCTGGGCTACTCGGGGCGTTTCCTTCCTCGCGTCTTCACTTCACTTTGGCCAAAACTAATTAGGAATGAGCATGAAGTTACTCAAGATATTCGGTAACGGCGGGACTGAAAATGGGCGTTGGAGCGCGACGGCGTTGGGCTGCCTGTTTATGAAGTCCCAAGAAGGCGACACCCTATACCAAAACGTGTTAAGGACATCTGCTATGAATTGGAGAGTTTACAAGTACTTCCCGTGAGCCAGAGTGACCTCACACCAAGCCAAATACGGCTGGGGTGCCGCTCGTCAGGGAGCGATTGTCCGTCACCTCCGATCACATCAGACGACTCTGTGATAACTAAAAACGGTGAGGCAGGTCGTAGGTGCTGTTAAGTCGGGAAATGACGTGCAACCGCACTCCAGACCTCTCCTGGTCATCTCGAACGGTGCTTGCTGGTTTGGATAACGCTCTATATTTGGAATCATATGCGATCAGCGTACTTCTGTTCGCGACCAGTGCGAAGGTGGGGTTGCACGGGTAAGGTATGAGGCTGCTTGTTTGCGTCTCCTCCAGTAAATCAATTCTTGTATGTATCATACGCATGCACCACAACAGGGGCAGGACAACCGGATCATCCTGTCAGGAAAGAGTGTACGTTAAATGGGGAACCTTTGGCCCACTGATAATTACCGGTAGAAACGAAAAATAAATGACAAAAGCGGACAATGGTAGTGTTTTGGTGACCCTTGACCCGCCACAGACTCGGGGCTGAAAGCAGGTCGTTTGATCAGATACGGAGGCATTTAAGGAAAGCAAGCTTGAGTGTGGTTTACAGCTGGGTTTGGGGCTGTAGTGCCCCCCCTGCCAACATGCCGCAAGCCTGGCCGCCTATGCCTTCGGTCTAGCGCCCCAATGCCACGCACTCTGCTATGGCCTTCATGACGTCAATTAGGAAAGACCTCTGCAGTTCCTCCCCGTACACGGTGAACGGCGGCACGTGCACGAACAAAGCGTGCGCAGCGATGTACCCCGCGCCGCCCGACGCAGCCTTCTCCGCCAGGCGACACGCCCGGTGGTACGTCCAGTTGCAGATGAAGCGGCCCGCATCCTCCGAAACGACCACATTGTGTCCCTTGTCAGCCAGCGCCCCGCACAGCGCCACCAGCGGCAAGCGCGACCCGACCCACGCCTCTAGGCCGCAGCCCGGCTCCAGCTCATGCGCCTCCGGCTGCCACCCGCGCTCGTCAGGCACCCTGAACGCAGCGCAGTTGTAGGCGCGAGACTCCAGCCGGTATTCAGCAGCGGTGTGCGCCACGCCTAGGTGCAGCAGCACCCACGTGGTGGGGGGAGTGCCGCCGTCGCGTCGTTGCCCATCCAGCCCGGAGGCCGTGCGCAGCGGCGGCGCAGGGCACAACATGCTGGGCTCCAAGGTCTGAAAGAAGGCGTCGACATCCTCCGCTGCTACCCGGAGCACGCTTGGCTCGGTGATCTGCGGTGAGGGTCCAGTTCCAGGGCTCTCAGGCACCAGCACAAGCACGCATCCCCACTAATTAGGTCCTCCGCTGTGCTTGTTGGTGTTAATATTACCGTAGCGATATAAGCCCGCATACTTTCACGAGAAGCTACTAGTCCAAAGGGACGCTGGTCCATTCTCCGCCGTGTATAATACCTGCACGTGCGGCCCAAGCTCAAGCCCTCCACTTTCCAACTCCTGCTGCAGCCAGGTGACAAGCCTCTCAGTTGGATTGTCATCCACGCCAGCGAAGCGGGAGAAGCCCGTGAGCACGAAGCGCACGGGGCTGGCGGAGCTGCCGACGACATCCTGCTTCGTCATCCTCGCAAGAAGAAGCTTTGCTTATCTCCTACACGATATACCGAAGCCAGCAACATTAACTAGGCACAGCGTCTTGAGCAGCAGTCAGCCAGCAAGCAAGGACTCCCGAGTTAAATTATGTTAATCAAACATTTTATGTTTCATGAGGCAATATAGTTATTTGTATCGACACGTCCCGCTTGGAAATCAAGGGCAGGGACCCTCGTTACGGCGCATGCACGGGTGGTATATGTAAACGTGTAAGCGTGATAACTATACAGTTAATCAGAGGGCTGTTTTCGGTAGTCAGTAACCGTTAGTCCTCCTGGTCTTCAGAGATACGGACACAAAACCAATAATAGAGATAAACGACTTTGGTAAAGAATTATAATAAGGCTGCAAAACTCCTGGACCCAAGCCGGAAAGGGAACCGAGTTCCCACCCGCGCCCAAACACCAGTCTCATTCGTGAAGACGACGATTACTTTGACGTTTGAGATGTAAGCACGGTGCGCTGCAAAGGGCTCGGCCCATACCGCTCCTGTATCGCAGTGGTTGGGTTGTACCTACCCCCGCTGTGCAAATTAGATGTGGGGCACCGTAGGCGTACCGGAGAGGCTGCACGGGCCATGCACCTGCTGCCACAGGCCGGCGGGCTGTGGCAAGCAGGGCCCACTACGGCACATACCCCGTCCCACGCATGTCCTTCGCACACGCGGAAAAAGAGAAATCGTACAGGATACGTGGACATGCAGCTAATCCTTGCGACGCTTTGCAAACAGCAATAGCATATGTTCATCAGAAGCTCAAAAGTGCGCGATAATGCACATAAAGCGCCCCATACCCCTCTTGCGGCGATTGCTGTACGACGGACACAGGCAAGGATAAGCACCATGGAAACGATTCCGCACGACCAAAACTACACGCACTGTTGCCTGCCCTTGCACACTCGTCCGTAGAGTACCTGTGTACCCCAGTTTCGGACATAGCGGAAGTTATGGTCCCCTCCTCGCCCTGCCCCCACCTCCCAAGGAAAATGCTGCCCAACACCACCCCACGGCACAACTCGCATCCTGCTTACGAAGTCCTAGGCCAAGGCCGACTCACGGGTTTGATGTGACCCCAACACACCATAATCCTGCACAACAGGACATGCGCCCAAGGCACGGTGCCAGAGACGCCGGCGACTGCTGTGATTGCCCCACTCACTCCCTCGCGCTGCGCGCGCCCCCTTGGGGCATCGCCTTGCGGTCAGCGGCAGCGGCCGGACCCAAAACCATCCTACACCTTCGAATGAACATCTGTTACCGTGTGGACAGATTCACCCAGTTCACCCCGACCACGGCTCGGCTCGGCCGTGTTGTGGGGAACCGCTTTCCGGTCCGTGCACGGTAGGAACCCCGACATTACGTCGAGACCCCGGCGCCCTACCCGTAGATTCCTCTTTTTGTACTCCCCGTACAGACTGCTTGCCCTTACACCTTTCCAACCGCCTTCCTCTTGCTCCCGCCATTCGGTGAGTTTTCAAGCGCGCCCCTGCCCCTGCTGCTTGACGGTGAAAAAGGAGAAATCTGCAGAGAAAGAGGGAGGCGCCCCGCCCCGCCCCGCATGTCGGCACGTTTCGCAGCCATCCATCGCAAACTCCGCTCGCTGCTGTTGCCGTCCTCCCGCCCCGCCCTCCGCACGACGGACACACAGTACGAACAGTGTCAAGGTTAGTGCAGTTAGGGGTGTCCGTCCGGGCAGGCCCACGCTCGCGAGGCCAGTACTGTGCCAGTCTGCTCGCGTGTTGGGCCTGGTGGGTGAGTGGGCACGAGAATCCACAACACCGTGTCCTTTGAGCTATTTTTCAGCGCCTGCAGCGGACAAAGTTACGCTTTATGCTGCTCGCTCGTTGCAACAATAATTGGCGAGGAGTACCTCCTGACCAGTGAGATAGCATGTGCCGGGGAGGGGGGGGCATGGACTGAAAGCGAGTGGTGGGGTGGGGTAAAGGGTCATGGTTGACACACGAGCTAAACACCCTTGACCTCAGCCACACGATATCACTGTCTGCTTCCTCGATCGGCCGCCATGACCTGCCACTCAGGAGCTACGGCGCATTAGTACCGGCTACGGCGCATTAGTACAAGCTACAGGGGGGACCCGTTCAGCGGGCATTCCCGCCTGCTCCCGCGGGTGTTCATACCACGCCCCCTGAACAGTGCCCCGTCTGCAGATGCATACATGAGCGCATGCAACAGCGCAAAGCCGCGTTGCTTCCCTGCCTCTCGGCGGTTACTTGACCGCGTGCCCTGCACACGCCGTTTGCGTCCCAACAACAGGGGCCAAGCCGCAGTGCCCCACCCGTGGCAAGCCTGCCGGTGTCCTGGCCACGTCGCCGCCTGCCGCGTTGCTGCACGACCACACCCTCGCGGTAGGGGAGTCGGGTGAGTGGCTTCACGCGCGCGCGTTGTGGCTGTTCGGCTGCTCTTTCCACCCTCGGCATCCCACTTGTCTTGCCCGGCAGCGTGCGATTGGCCTATCTAACGACGCATAGAATGGCGTAAGCTGTAGCGCCGGACCGGCCATACACCCGCGAGCCGTACACCGTACAATCCAGTAGCCAGGACCACCTGCACCAGTCAGTAGGCCACCAGGTCGCTCTCGCCCGCCGCGTGTGCGCCGTCAACATCACCCGGGCCAGCTCGCGCCACAGCTCGACCGGGCTGGTCGCAAGCAGGGGAGCCCCGGTCTGGTGGGCGGCAGGAGGGCGGCCCGGGACCGGCGGCAAAGCATTCAATGAGAGTCGATACGGCAAAGGTATGGCGATCTTCTAGTCATGTACGGTACGTGCGGTGTGAAGAGCTTATGGAACGAGGCGCTTGATGGTGCCAAGACCGCCACAAGCTATTTATTCCGTATGCAACTCGGTGTCCACGACGTTACCCTTTTCCCTTCATTACCCGAAACTCAATTCTCGGCGGCTGGCGCCGCCGGGGAATGGCCATTGTGAGGGTGTGGAGCACGGCACGGTAATTTGCCACCCGTCATACAACCTGTCGCCCTGGTTTGCGACCTGTCATAGCAAACCGTGATGCTGCGCTTTGCGCTGCCGGTTCCGCGCCGTAACAGGGTCGGCCTGGATGGGCCGGCCTCTGTGGCGGCGCGCCGCCTCCGGTTCCCGTGGCACTGGTAGGCTCGTCGATCGGACGTTCGACGGTACCCGGCACCCGCTGCTGATCTGATGGGCGCATATCTTCGCTCCTTCTGCTGTGCTTTGCTGTTCTCCCCTGGTTCATTCTCGCCGTGATCATACTTGCTCGCGCGGGTCCAGCGCCACTGTGCCACATTGTGCTCACTTTGCAGCTGGCGCGGCCCCCCCCCTCAGCCACGCACTCCTTGCACGCACGCATTGCGCCTCGACTTCCGACACGGCAGTACGGCTAACCTCAACGCGGCCCCTAGTGCAAATACAGCTCGATGCAGTGCACAAACGTAAAGCCACGTCGCCACGTCCTGCGAAACGGACATGGTTCACGTTGATTCGCGTCGCAATTTCAATCTGTAACATTGTGCGTCTGTACGTACGCAACCCTGAGGGTTGAGATTGTAGTGTAAATCAGAAACAAGTGGAGCTCGATGTCGCAGGGGCCTGCGGCGGGGCCGGTCCCGCAGCATTGGTCGGTCGATGTGTGGCCGCAGCTGCCCCCGGAGCTTGCGGAGCGCATCGTGAGCTCCCTTGATCACAACGAGATTGCAGGAACCTTTTGCCGTGTCAACAAGGCTACGGCGGAGCGCTTCAGCGGCCCGCAGCAGACGACAATCCGTCTCTCGGAGCGGGTGCCGACCCACGCCTTCGCGGCCCATTGGCTCGCGCCGGGCGCCACGCGGGGGCTGACGCTGGAGCAGCGCAAGAGGCTAGTGCGCCTCGTGGCGGCCAGCGACGTGCTGGCAAACCTGGAGGTGGCGCTGCAGGCGGCAGGCTTCGTGGCGGCAGTCCATGAGGCCTTTGATGCGGCGGCCGGCGCGGGACACCTCTCAACGTGCCAATGGCTCTGGGACTACAGCCGCGGCCGCACGGAGGACTTTTATGCGCCGTATGCGCATCTGGCAGTGGCTTCGGCTGCGGGTGGGGGCCACCGACATGTGTGCGAGTGGCTGCTGTCGATTGACCCTAAGGCACCGGCGAGTACGGCAATCAAGGCTGCGAGAGGTGGCCACGCAGACCTTGCAGAGTGGCTGTTCCAGCAGGGCCCCCCTCTCAGCGCCGTTTCCTTCTACATGAGTGAGGTGGCTCACGGCTGCGACCTGCCCGTGCTACAGCGAGCTTGGCTGCGACTTGGGCCGTCCTTGAGCCCGCACAGCAAAGAAACCCTGCTCTCCTCTGCGGCCAGCAGCCCCACGCCCGACTGGGCGGCCAAGGTTGAGTGGCTGGAGGCGCTGGGCTGCCGGCCAGGCACGACGGCAGCTCTGTACGCCGCCGAACTGCCTGACTGTGGCGAGGCGCTGGCCCGCCTGACCTGGCTGCGGGGGCGCGGGTACCCGGTCGACGGAGCTGTGGTGGCTGCCGCCGCGTGCAACGGCAACACAGCCGCGCTGCAGGCCCTGCTGACGGAGGTGCCGGTGGACGATAACGATGTCAACGCGGAGGTCGCATGGGGGTATACGGCGGCTATGGATGCGGCGGCGGGCGGCCACCTGACGGCGCTGCAGGCCCTGCACGCGGCAGGCTGTCCCATGCAGGAGTACCTCGGGGCGCTGGCGCCCCTGGCGGCGAGGGCCGGGCACCTGCACGTGCTGGTCTGGCTGCTAGGGCCGCAGTGGGCGGAGCCGGTGGTGCTGGATGAGTACGTCTTCACCGCCGCTGTGGCGTCGGGCAGCGTGGAGCTGCTGGCCTGGCTGCGGCAGCGGGGCTGCCCCTGGGGCAGCAGCGCCTTCGCGGCGGCCGCGGAGGCAGGCGGCGTGGAGCTGCTGGCCTGGCTGCGGCAGCGCGGGTGTCCCTACAGTCGACATGTCTACACAGTGGCAGCGGAGGCGGGCTGCGTGGCGGCGCTGGAGTGGCTGGCGGAGCAGGGCTGCCTCATGGAGGTGAGGGCAGAGTCTGGACCAGCAACGATAACTGCGACTGTGCGGCCCTCCGCCACATTACCGTACGGCGCTGACCGCTCGCCATCGTGCAGGAGAGCGGGCAGCCGTACGCCAAGGCCTGCGCCAACGGCGACATGGCTGCGGCGCGCTGCCTGCGGCGGCTGGGCGTGCCCTGGGGCCCGACAGGGCATGTCTTTCTCGGGGCTGCCGAGCAAGGCTTCCTCCAGGCCCCTCTACCGCTATTGCGCTGGCTGCTGCGAGAGGGCTGTCCTGTGGACTTCGAGGCTTTCAAGGCAACGGTCCTGAAGTGGCCCGGTGGGATGTCTCGGCGGGCCAACGAGGTGGTGACGCTGGTCGATGAGCACATGGGCCGTCGGCAGCAGTAGCGCGGCCAGCAGCTACACCGCGGCGGCACACATGTGAATAATGGCTGGGCAGCGTTGGAGCCATGTGGGCAAATGGGCGTGACGGCGGGCAGGACGTCATGCAAAGGGCCGGGCTACCTGCGGGCTCTTTTGTGTACAGGCTCGCCGGGCGCGGTTGCTGTTGCGCTGCACTGCGCTGCACTGGACGTCTGGAGCGGGTCCGTGTCGCTGTTGCGGATGCGTGGCAGCAGGGGTTTGCTGGGGAGGGGAGACAAGAGCGCTTGCTGGCGCACAACGGTTGTATTGTGGAGGGGTGTTTTGGCAAGGAGGGGACTTGCTGGCCCACGGAGACCACTGACCGAAGAAGAGATGCATGACCGCGGCTGGGTTGGGGCTGTAGGTGGGCGGACGTTGGGTGACACAGTTCATAACACGGCATGGCCCACGGAGACTACTGACCCGGCATGGTGGTGAACTGGTGATGTGCCCTGGGCCGCCTGACAGACAGGCAACAGCAGCACGGGCCGCGCCTGTGCCCCGGTGTCCCTGTCCGCCTCTTCCCTGGACGGGATGGAGTGCGCCTGAGGCCTGTGTGGCGAGGGCACTTTCTGGCGTCTGGCGTGGGTACTGTGCTGCCTGCATGGCCCCTGCTGGCCAGCGTGGGCCCCTCAAATCTCGCACTGTGTGGACGAGAGATTCCGGATTACTTCAGGGCGGGACTGGCAGCCGTAGCAGGCTTTGTGCCACCCGACACCTCCTCAGTTGAGGCCAGGGCCAAGCGGCAACTAAGGGTAAGGACCGGTGCAGGAGCCGGGTTGAGGGGTGCGTCGGGTGTGTGTCTTCGCGGCACGGAGCGGGGAGAGGAGGGGCGTGCGGGCAGGGCGGCGGAGCAGTGTTTGTGGCACTGGTGTGGGGCTGTGAGCCTGGCCTGAGTGGGCGCCCGTGCGGCAACGTCCGCGCCCACCGGCCAGTGGCTGCAGGTGCGGCCCCTCCCCTCCAAGCACGGCCGTGCCAGTTTTCAACGGTCGGGAGATGTACGCGCCCCAGGGCTTCTCTACGGAGAATGCCTTCCAACCCTCTACCCCCCAAGCACGGCCGTGTCCCGCTAGCCTGCAAGCACCCAGCATCCGGCATCCGGTACGCGCTTTTTCTTGGAGTCTGCCCGCACGACGCAGTAGAGCTGGACGCGAGCTCCTTGGCAAACCACCTGTTCCGTGGCCGTAGGCGCCATGATGTGGGCCGCGTGTTGGTTGCCTCTGGCAACATCGTTCAGTTGTCCGTTGGCGGTTGGCGTCAGCATCGTTGCCCACCTCCGCTCCTTGAAAGACAGCGCCCTCATTTTTTTTCCTGTGGTAGGGTCACAGGCAGCCCCCGCCGTCCATTACATGTCCCCTCTGTGCCTGCTGCCGACCGCCGGTGTGGCGTCTGGGAGTTGCGGGGCAGCGCCCCGGTGCGCGCGGGTATGTGCATGTCGGCGGGTCGATTGCGCCTGGCGGCTCGTCGCCGTCGCCCGCCATGCCTTGTAGCCGGCGCCCTACTGGCAACGTCGCACGCTTCGGGGGGTGGGGGTGTGACCGTGGAGGTAGCCTCCCCTGTATCTGTCTTACTGAACGTGTTTCAGGCGCGCCGCCTGCTGCGTGGGTGCGTGGATAGGTGTCCGGGCCGGCTCGCATGTCGTCTACGGGACGGTACCATTAATCGTTGGCTGTTACCTTACTCCATGGAACGCGCAATGGAACGCGAAGTCGCGGAGTACCGTCCGGGATGCGGCGGCGGTGGCGGCGCGGTTGTTCCGAGGGCAGCGCGTGCGGGCCTGCTCCAGCCCCCGTCCTAAGGATCCTAAGGCTCCCCCGCCCCGCTTCTGCGAGGCCTCGCCTTGCGGCGGGGGCCAGGGCCCGAATGCGTTTCACACCATCACTCGCGCACTCGGGGTGTTACGGCACTTCTGAGCCTTACGGCTGACCAGAACTCTTATAGGATGTTTTACCCTCTCTGCTAAGGCGGGTCGGGAGCCAATCGGCTCGTGTGGCCTGCAACCCCTCTCTGGGGGAGCTTGTAATCTGTATCTGTATCTGCGACGTACGCTCTCCTTGCGCACCCCCCACCAGCGCCGCCACAGCTCCCCACCGCGCTCTCGCTCTGCGCCTGGCCAGCGCTGAAGACAAGGTCTGTGTGTATGACCCAGGCCAACCCACATGGGCAGGCTCATGGGGCATGTGGCGCCACCGCGGTGCGGTACAAGCCTGGCTGCAACTCTGTGAGCGGCGTCGCGACCTCTGTCAGCGGAACGGGGTGGCGTCAGATAAGGACACAGGATGCAAACCGCCAACCGCCAACCGCCAACCGCTGGGCGAGATACCCGGCATAGCGGTTCAGCAACTACGGCAATGCGCAACAGGCAGACACAGATTCGCCGGCACTTTCCGAGGTCGCTGGGGACGGTCCCCCCTCCCGCCGCGGCCCCCCAACACACATACTGTTTTGAGCACACCCTTACGCACACACACGTCGTTCCATTTCAGCACACATACACACGCATACCCGGCGTCGACACGTGATGCATACTCACGGCTGCGTAGCCTTCCTCGCGCACTCCGCAATGGGCTCGTCGCGTTGGGATGGGAAGAGAGCAATTCACTCGTGCGAACCCGGCCCGAGCACCTTCATCCTCATCATTCCAAGTTCCAACCACACCAGGTCTGGTTCCACCTCGCCAATGCCAATTCTAAGAACAGAATTCCACAATCCTGCCCCGCTAACGCCCGCCTCGCCCCCGTCTGATCAGGCCACCGCCGCGAGCGCCTCCTCCAACTCGGACCGCACAAGCGCCGCGCTGCCGCCCAGCTCCCCCGCGATCGCAACAGCCTGCGCCTCGCCCTCCTCCTCCGCCGCCGCCCCCGCCAGGAGCCCGTAACCCTCCAGCAGGTACTCAGCCGCCGACAGCAGCCGCGGCGCCGCCGCCGCCAGGCAGCGGTGCAGGGCCGCGGCGTTCAAGCCCGTGCCCGCCGCATCCGCCGGCTCGTCTCCATCCAGCATCCCAGCGCTCGCAGCCGCCTCCTGCGCCCTCTGCAGCAGGGACAGGATGCCGGCCAGGCAGTTGCGGAAGCGGGTCAGCGCCGCCGCGTCGTCGCGGGCGGCGGCGCCGCCGGCGGCAGCTGCGCGCTGCCCCGCCGCAGCCAGCGCCTTGGCCGCCGCGATCTGCGCGCGGGGGATCTGGCGCAGCAGCTGCCACACGCGGTCCAACGAGGCGTCGGCGCTGGCTCCGCCGGCTCCGCCGCCGCCGCTGCCGCCGCTTGCAGCGGCCGCGCCGTCCTGACCCCGCACGGGCACATTCCCGCGCGTCGCCGGGCCCAGCGACGCGTCGACCCTGGCGGCGGGCGGCGGCGGCGACGGCGACGGCGGCGGCGTCTGTGAGACCCGGTCGAAGGCCTGCGGTGCCGGTGCCGGTGACGGCGGTTGGCGGTTGGCGACGGCAACGGCTCCGAAGCCCTGTTGGCCCCGCATGAGCGCGGACTGCTGGCCGCCGCCGACCAGCCCAGCAGCTGAGCCAGGGGTGCGCACGCCCTCCCGCCCCAGGTCGCCTGCGGACGGAACGCCTCGCAGCAATCCGCCGCCGACGCTGCTGCCCGCGACGGCGCCGTCATCGTGCTCGTCCTGGTCGTACGACATGCGCCCGGCGGCGCCCAACTGTGCGCCGTACGAGTCCCGGTCCCTGGATTGACCGTAGCCAAAGGCCTGCGGTCCGGGCAGCCCGCCGTAGCCGCGCCGCATTGCAGCCGCTGGCGGCGGCGCGACC